>JAJTCX010008369.1:0-10387 GCA_022495875.1 Bletilla sinensis
CCGTGTCCGTGTCCGTGTCCGTGTCCGTGTTCGTGTGTGGTTCAAAATAGGTTGATATGTTCACATATGGATCATATTCATATTGATTTAAAATCGAAACTCAATTCAAAGTTTTAAAAATTCCCTCAAACTCGAACTCATCTATAAAAATTATATTTAAATTTTTATCAAGTAACTCATGTTTGTGGTTCAAAATAGGCTCATATGTTCACATATGGATCATATTCATATCGAATTAAAATCGAAACTCGATTCAAGGTTTTAAAATTTTGCTCAAAGTCGAACTCATCTATAAAACTATATTTAAATTTTAATCAAGTAGCTCATTAAATTAAACGAGCTTTAAATTAAATGAGCTCATTTAATAAATTAAACCAATTTTAAGAGAGCTCATTTATTTTCACTTATAAGCATAATTAAATTTTATTTGAGCTAAATATTTACAGTTACGAGATGGAGATGCGCATTTCCGGAGTGTGGACACTAAGGTGATGTGATTTCTATTATATAAAAAGTATTTCTAAATTAGACAAATGGTGTCAAACTAAACTAAAGGAGCACAAAGAAGATAAGGCCCTACGGTTAGAAAAAACTAATGGTTTTTTAAAAATGTTGTGATAAGTTATACATATGTGTAAGAGTTATAAATAAAGAGCAAGAGGAGAACACACTGAAATGAAATTAATTACTTCCATTTGGCCTTAAAAACCTTTCCCTAGCCCCAGACTATCAAATATCAATACTTATCCTACTCTAATTTTAGGTGATGAGGCAACACTATGATACTCTCAACATAGTTTTAAGAGAATGAAAAAGCATTTTTAATAATTTATAAGTCTTCCGCTAGCATTTATAAGAAATATGAGCTTCTTAATGAGCCAAACATTAGTTATTCTCAAACAACGAGATATTTTGACTGTCCAAATCTTGGCTAATTTAGTTGAGGATGTTTAAAAAAGGTTAAAGATTTAAATTGAATCTAAAATTAAGTTTAAATTCAAATTTGAAGGGATTTGTTAAGAATTTTAAAAATTAATTGAGATAACTTAAGAATTGATATGGAGTGGGGTAAATTATAGAAAAGGGGTTTTTCAAAAGGTTAGTTATAGGTGTTCACAAGAGGATAGTGAAAGAAGACCCATGGAGAAGAGTTGCATTGAATCGCATGAA
The DNA here is from genome assembly GCA_022495875.1 of Bletilla sinensis. Lineage (NCBI taxonomy): Eukaryota > Viridiplantae > Streptophyta > Magnoliopsida > Asparagales > Orchidaceae > Bletilla > Bletilla sinensis. The sequence continues at coordinate 1,171 of JAJTCX010008369.1, forward strand.
AAAGAGAGAAGGGCTTGAGCATGTAATTTTCACAAGAGGGAGGACTCAACAAAAATAGGGTGTGAAGGGGAATACAAGAAGTTGATGAAAATAAAGAACAAATTTGCGGGAAATTATTACATTTAAATGCCAATAATGATAATAAATTGATAAAAATTTGAGGGAATTAATTTACATAATGTACACAGTAGAATAGTGTAATTAATATGAAATTAAGAGAAAATATTAGAAAAAGATACCAAAATAGTGAATTATCAAATTGTTCATGTTAATTTCTTAAAAAATCAAGTAGCCTAATCCTCAGGACAAGATAACTAGCAAACCAAAACAAGAGCTAAAATAATTTTACATTAAACTTCTCATAACAATTTTTCACATAAAATATAGGGCTATTCATAAGAATAGCTTGATAACTAAAAAATAAAACTACCCCTAAGGCTTATTTCAAGATAATCATCATAAAAATAAAAAATAATATGAAATTTTGCTAAGTCATCTTCTCCATATATAAATAACACAATACCCATTTTAACTTCTCATTTCTATCATTCCCAAATTAGTAACAACACTCATATTCAAACAGCATAGCTAGTTTAATTGCTGACAACTAATTTTAACTCTAAAAGTCATATCATCAACTATAATTTTGATCTTTTGTATGATATATCAAGTTGTTTAAATCTACCATACCCATATATCATTTATGTTCTTACAACAATGGTCTACTAACATTACATATCACACACTAAGCCTAGACTCTACTAATTCTATGTTTAAATATATCCACCTGCAGGTTAGTATGACCATTTAGTCCTATGGAAAGATGGATTGGATTAGAAGATTAACGGATTGATTTTAAAACCCCAACTTCCTAAATCAGCGATTAGTGGATTACCTAAGAGGATGTTTGGTGGCCTCTTAAAGTTGGATTTAATCAGAGTGCAGCTCTTATCTTCCAAAACCAAACTTGGGGTCATAGACTTGTGCTAAATCAAGGTGGTCTTGCTAAATCAAGTCTTAAATCTGAGATTTAATAAATCCATTTTTTTCTTTTTTTCAAGATTTAAGAATTTAAGGCTTTTGTCGTTTATGAAAAAGGCCCTAACAACGTTTGGTTGAATTAAAGGAATCATGCTAGCAACCAAATTCATTAAGGCGAGTTTGTTATACTGTAAGTGCCCAAAAGTAATTGGGTCTCACTTTTGGAAGTAAGTTTAAGCATTCATTTGGTTATAACTGGAAGAAACTAGGTTAACATTCACTTTCTAATAAGTAAGAGGTGAGTTTTATATTTAATTAACGATATGATGGGTTGGAAATTACTTTTGTTTAAATAATAATGTAACGTAATGACAATTTAATATATATATAAGTGAATAAAAATGGAACTCACTGCAGTCCAAACAAACATAGAAATTGAGTTCACAATCGCAAGTTCATTTACAACAAACATATAATTTTGCAACTTTCTTTCGATGCAAATCACCTCAGGAACTAAAATCCAATACTTATAACGAAATAAACCAGTCCTTATATGTTAGTGGACAGAGGTACAGTCCCTTAGATTGCTGCGTGTAATTGTCAAGAAATTATTCCTAGCAGACAAAAATTAATTAACGGTTTAGGAATGATTTAAAACATAAAGTATGGCTGCTCTCCTTTTCTCACCGAAATTTATGGTCCTGGTCAACGACATAAGCACCAATAAATTAACACGGAGAATGAGAATCGCATTTGTCGTGCCGTGGTACAAATCTTCAGCCCATTAAAGAACCAACCAACCAAAACAATCTCCCTATTTCGTACACTACAACCCCTACACAACCACCTTAGTAATAAGAATTCGTTATTCACTTAGTCCACTTGAAGATTAAAGGCTTACTTGAGTGTCCTCTCCAAGATTTCCCGACCCACAGAAAACGGAAATCTCCCGAACGACGTCATCCCTTCCATCCACTTCCATAGAGACTCCAACCGCCTGCTCAGTCCCATCGAAGCGGAGTCCCGCGTCAGTGTGCGCTGTCGAGTGCTTGGCTCCGGCACTAGCAACGGCTTCCAATTTAGAATCATGGGAGCAACCAGTGACTTTGGCTTTTCCCTTGATCTTGGGATGGAATCTTTGGATCTTGGTGGACCGGGAAGTGACAGGGAGGTCAGGGTCCACGGCATCATCCGGATAGGCGAAGGAATCGACAGTGTGGTCGTTGCCAGAGCCACCCTCCATGGTTATGTGGAAGCCAATGAGGAGGAGGAATATTTTCGCTTCTTCCACGAGGTTCTTGCTACTGTTAAATGACGAAACCCTCGGGGGAGCGGAGAGGAGAAGGAGGGAAGGAACGAGATTCAGAGCGAGGGAAACAACGGAAGAATCCAGGTGACGAAACAAATTCGCGAATATGACGGATGGCAGCTCCATGCGGGCATTCGGACTGCTGTGGGACCTCCTGCACGCGAAGTGAAGGATGTCTCCGATGCCCTTGCTTCTAAGTCGTTTTTGCCTGATCGTTATTTTTTAAAATAAAAATTAAATAGCTAATTGGACATTTTTTATGATTTATGATACTTAGAACATTTCAAATATTTTTAAGAATAATTTTATGAAAATCATATAATTAATTATATATTTATTTCTAATATTTTATTATTATTATTTTCTGATATAACATCAAAATATATGCATGAAAATCTTTATTTTATGATTTTAAAATATAAAAAAAGATTTTAGCATTTAATTAAATCAAACAAAATATGAAATAATTTTGCAAGTAGTATTTAATTATTCTAAGCAATATTGTTTGTCAATTTATGCAAAAAATAAAAAATTACACAGCTAAGTTACTCAACTAAATCTCTAATGTGGTCCATTAAATTGATTTTATTAAATTGAGTTTGGTGCTTCACCTGAAATATCTGCAATGTAATCATGAATAACATTCATACATTTATTTGGTATCACCAAAATTCAAAGTAACATGTCACGTGACTCATGGAGTTAATAATATTAGACCATATCCTCTATTAGCAACCAGGCAATGTTGAAAGTTCAAATGAATAAAGTCAAATCAATCAAATATCTCTATGATACTCATGTTAACAGTAAATCTCAATTAAGGAGTTTATTCTAAAACCAAAAGCTTCAAATCATAATTACTAATAAAAACACATACTTGATCCTCTATTAGTAGATGAGCATGATTGAAAAGGCTTGAAAATAATGAACTCAAGTCAATCAAATACCTCAATGATAGTCATATTCATTGAGAATCTTAATCAAAGGGGTTATTATAATCAAAAACCTCCTTAACTTTAATAAAATCATTTTTGTTGTAATTTTTAACAAAAAATTATCAAAAAATTTAAAGAATATTTAAGTGAAATTAACCATCTAACACTTCAAGCTAGAGCACCATCCACCGTCCATAATTATTTCAAAAAGGTGATACTCTAAGAAAACTTTAGCTCATAAAAAAGCCAATGTCATATCAAACATATCATGATATTCACTCTTAAATAGTCTTGTGTTAGTAAAGACGTGATAAATATCCTATAACTACATGATTTTTCTCATATGTGGTACCATACAATACGCTTAGCATTGGGGTCTTTGACATTATGGTTTTGCCCCTAAATGACACCAACCAAAAATAGCCACGACCATAAACCCTTTAATGAGGTGGTTTGTTCCCTATATGGCCCCACTAAATTGCAATCACAACTATTTGCTCGGATGTTTTCTAATGGCTTATGCCTCTTGAGCTGTGAATCATAGAGTGGATTTGATAGGTAAAAATCCTTATGTTAGTTAATGTGAAATTAAGATAGTCATCTTACAAAAATATCTATCTGAGATCTATAAGGGTTTCTTAGAGGATGCAACACATGCTTTCTTATAAAAATTGTTTGATCATATTGAGTTGATTATCTCCTCTAACTAAGTAGACCAGAGACTATAACAACTATGGACGATGAAACCATGAAATCTTAATTGCATTCATCATCTTGTTCTCCATAATTTGCTTTAAGTTGAGAGTGGTAAATTTTGTAACTCAAAGTCATAATTGATGCTACTATACATTATGCTTCTTAGCAACCCAATGAATAGCATTAATCTAAAGTCCTCTCTTATCATTAGGAGGGTAATTAACCATATGTACTTGTAGATATAGGAAACTTGGAATCAGATCTAAAAGTCTATATAAAATGAGTGAGAAATCTCTCATAGGTGCCTTATCTAAAAATTATTTATCTTTTAAAAATTTTACCCATAACATATAAACCCCTCTTAAGGGAGGCTAGGAAGAAAATTTTAAAGCCCACAAATTATTGACAACTCAGTTGGAGATGGTTTATTTTTCATCTTTGAGTTGTCATATATATTTTATAGTAGCAATTAAATAATAATAATTGATAAAAGTTAAAATTTTTATTTTATCTTGTTGTTAGCTGACAACTTATAAAACTTTTTTGGTGATGAGAAAGTTATTGAATGATGTCCTTAATAAAATTATATAAGGCACTTCTCTTTTTTTATCATTAAGGTTTGAAATTAACATCTAACTAATCAATATTAGAGGTGTTAAGGACACTATCAAGTTTATTGTCTTAGAGATTCTCAACATTGATAATAGGGCTACTATGGTGTTTGTTTAAGGTTGTGACAGGAGGCTTCAATCTATTGAACTATTTCATGTCATGCACATTAGTATACATATCAAAGAAGTCCATTTAAGATATTTGATCACTACTTTGCTCTAGTTTCTATGGAAAAAGAAAGTTTCAATCCCAACCCTTCCATTAAAAGTTTGTTTGTACCTTATTTTAAGCTACATATTTATTGGAGGCATCAGTTGGAAGTATGGATAATAGAGAAAAAAAAGGAATAAATTGTAAAGATTGGTAGAAAATGATGGCAAGATATTTGGAACATATTTCTAAGAGAGCATACTTCATGGATGCTTATAAGAATGATAAGCATATGTTTATTGTAGATTATACTCATCATGTTCTAAAACTAGTAATATTGAGACAAACAAAAGAAAGATCCGACCATATGGTGAGCATCGAAGCATGACACTTAGACCACAAGTGTAAGCAACTGCAATTGAAAGGCCTTGATGCAAAGAAACATAAATATGGATATTAAAGCCACATAAAGAAAATTATATTAAGATGATAAAAGGAATGACATTCAGTAAGTACTTCTAGAGATCCACCATTGATAAAATTAGCAAGATTGAAATTCAAACAAAGAATTCTTTTCAATAAGTTTATTATGGTAGACACCTTAGATGTTCTTTTAAAGGATCTTATCACTTTAACTCCTTATGAGAAGTTTATCATCATGTTGGTTCCTCCATCAAATGTATACTTAAGCCTCATATAAAACTAGAAGTTCAGTGGAGGCATCATTCAAAAGAACAAATACAAGAAAAAAAGAAGAGGATATCATAAAAATTAAATTTATTTGTATGGTTAAACACATCAATGGGTTCTCATGGATACTTTTTCATCAATACCAACAACATGGAGCTTTGATGTAGCAGACATAAATGATAATCCCGTGTTAATTAAGATCCACACTCATCAAGTTCTAGAGCCAGTAATTTTATGAACTCCACAAGTGGAGAAAAAAATCAAATTAAGGTTAATAGGATGAAACTTTGGTTAACCCTCACACCCTATCAAATTAAAAAAGAATAAAAAATAAGAAATATCATAAACCTCATAGGTGGAGGGGTTATCAACATCATGTCAGTAGGATATAAAATTGGTCATTCGTCAAACCACAATCTATTAAGACAATTCAAATGAAAAGACTCCAAAATCATTGCTAGAAGAGGGGTAACCAAATTGAAGCTGGTATGATTCATCTTTAATTGTTATTCACTCTCCATTACAAGTTATTTTTAAAAACTAATAAAATAACCTTGAATATTTAAAAAATCATAATTGGTCGTAGTGTCAAGAAGACCTATCATTTCTCATAAAAAATGGTGATGAATTTAAATCTAACTAGCAATGCCCTTTTACAAACACAAAGGCATGTTACGAAGTAGCCCATCAACCAATCAATTTGAATGATTAATCATAGCAGCCAACAATCTATGATTGATTCTTAAGAAATATTATACAATGACTTAATTAAAGAGTTAAATATCTAAAACCCCCCTTGTAAGATAATAAACATTTTTATATTTATTTGAGTTGCATTATGATTCATGTTAAGAACTTCGAGTTGATATTTAAAATGATTGATGCTAAATTTGATCACGGTGTGCGAGCAAGATGAAAAGTCAAACTTTAAAATATAATATAAATATAAAATCATTTTAGAGTTATCATGAAATCCTTTTACAAGGTAGGGGAAATTTTAAATTTTATATATTGTACGTCTATTAGAATCCCCCTATAAGATAGGGGCATTTAAAATTTTATATTTAAAATATTGTTAAAATTCACCCTTATGAGACATAAGCACTTTATTTGGTTGACATCATGCTTTACATTAAGATTCATAATAATCACTTAAATTGATATCATGCTTTAAGTTAAGATCCTCAAATCACTTAGGTTGGCATCATGCCTAAAGTTGAGATCCACCTGTAGATATGCAATAGAAATATTTATAAAAGTCAAAATCAGCTATAAAGGTTTAAACACCATTGCTAACCAATAAAATCATTCATATCTAAAAGATACAAAAGATAAAAACAAAGTCATGTAAGAGGATCACCAAATATACAAATATCAAGATCTTGAAAATTAAGAAAGAAAAATCCAAGTCTTCAAGCATCAACAAATCAAGATGAAAAAGTATAAATCCTTTAAGAAAATTAAATATAAGGCTTGAACAAGTGTATAAGGTTGAATTCAATAAGGCTGATATAGCTTAGTTTCTTGCTTATTCAACAAGGCAATAAAAAGTTCATATTAAAGAGGTTCATTTGGTTAGTTTTTTTTATAAACTCCCCAATAAACAACTCAAGTTTAAAGCTTAAGCAAGTGTATAAAGCCAAACTCAATAAGCCCCAATATGACCAAGACATTAACAGTTTTACTTACTAAATGAGCTATAAAAAGTCTGCAATAATAGACCGCTTACTATGTCAGTTTACTAGAAAGAGTTATCAAATCCAAAAATTATTCAACTTCGCAAGTTTAAGTCTCATGGATCAAGGAGATCTTCTTAATTCATCAAAATATTAATACATGATTTAGAAGTAGTCCTCACTCAAGAAGGTATCAATCCAAGTTTGGCATCATAATCAAATGAAATGTTCAACTCCTTCAATAAGTATATCAAGCATAAAGAAAATATCGAAGGGAGTTATTTTTCGCAAGTCCAATAAAGAATGAAGCATCAGACCAAATAATTTATCTCAATGTTTGTATAAAGCTCAAGGTTAACCTAAGAGAGAATTTTCATCAACATTTTTATAATGCACAAAGCGTTTGATTAATGAATCTTCACCAATGACCTAACATAAATTTTAAGGGTTAGGTCATCAGTGTGCATCCTTCATCAAACTCTCTAAAGAAAAAAGTAAGTGTTGAAGATAAGCTTATTTTATCCAAATAAGTCAATGTGATAATTTAAGATAATCCCTTAATTAAGTTTGTCAAGGCACAAAGTCATGATATAAAGGAAATGCAAACTTCAAATCACCCAAACTAAGGCATTCATCAAATTTGCTCAGGCATGAAGCGAGGGAAAAAGGCATACTCATCCTTCCTCATAAATTAATAATTATAATTCAAGTTGAATCTTTTATTAAGTTTTTCAAAACAAAAAGCTAAAAAAGAAGGAATCCGTAAACTCCAAATCTATATAAAAATTATCATCATCAAGTATATTGTTCATGAAGCATCAAAATGATGATAACTCACTACTAGCTCAACAATATATTTTAGCCAAGACAAAAGAGAAAATCAAATTCTACATTCAAAGTCAATATCAAATTTGCTTATGCACAATAACTACTCCCTGAGCTTTAACAAACCTTCCAAATTCATGAGATGGTGTTAGTTAACAATCAATACACAATGTTGAATGATTACATTTCAAAATCAAAATTCAATGCTTGTATCGACATCCATGAGTAGTTTGAAGATCTACATAGAGAGACCCATAGTGGGACAACCATATAGATTTTTGGAGCTCCATAAGGTCAATCAATTCATAAAAAATATTATTTTCTTTAGTTGTGCATCATATATATTAGAGAGAATTTGTTGACCTACATATCTACTCCACAAACCAACTTGATAAACTCAATCAACATTGATAAAAACAACACATTATTGATTCTATGTCGTGTGAATTGAGTTTAAATTTTCTTTGATTGTAGTCAAAGTTGTGCACGTCCGTTCATAGGATGGACGCCACCAATACATCTTGAGCACCGGGAATATTTGAGAGAGGTCACCATAATTGATTTAGTTGAACACAAAAAAGGTTGAAGAATAAACAAGATATCACACAAATCAAATTTAAAAGGTTCAACTATTGTCAAAAATATATGATAACTATCCTTTCACAAATAGATAACATCTTCACATTTACGATGTAAAAACTTTGTCAATAAAAAAACCTTCACAATCAAATTTGATGAAAGTGACGTACAACAGATGGGTTCAGAGCGAAACAAACACATAATACTTTGACCACTCTCAAAGTGGCTCAAAAATCCTGTGTTTGTAAAGTGGACAGTGCCATCACATCCAAAAAGAGAAAATTACCCAAAAAAAGGATCCTCTTTCAATAAATTGCTACATTATGAGGGAATCACATAATGGAGGTGATGTTGTATAAATTAAACTTGAAGGCCTTGGTAGATGTTTAAGTCACTCAAATGACCTCCATTTATGAAATAGACTTATCCTTCAAGTTCAAAATATCAAAATTACCAAAGAAATATTCCTTGCAAGGATAAGTTGATGCACTACGATGGAAACACAAGTGGGGGTGTCATTACACAAAGTGAGTGTGAAGCACTTTGATTGACACTGAAGCCACCCAAACATCATCCATTTGATAATTATGAAATGGATTTCATTCATGCATCTAGAGCATTAAAATTACCATAAAAGGACCATTTGTGTCATTAAATTACGTCACAATGAATGTGAAGCAGAGTGGATGCAACATCGCAGGAATAGAGTGCAGGATTGTTGACCTCATTTGGAAGAGGTTAACCACCTTTAGGTTAGACCATAA
>JAJTCX010057577.1:0-10580 GCA_022495875.1 Bletilla sinensis
GTTAAGAAGATTTTCTTAAACTCAGTGAAGAATGTCATCACTCCCACAGATAGGTGAGTGAACCATCTAAGAGAGTATACACAGTTAGGTTGTGAAAAATAGCTTGCACTTCAGGGTGTCATCAATAGCTAGGAGAGAAACTATTGACTCAAAATAGGAGAGGTAATTGTAGAAATCCGTCTTCCCTCAGTAAGTTTCCAATATCAAAATCGTAAACTTTTTTGGAGTCTTGACTTCCGCGATCACCAGAGAGAAGGCATTCTTTGGCTTTCTTGCTCTCCTTACTCTCTTGTCTTCTTCTTGAGAACTTGAATCTTCCTCCCAATCTTCTTCTTGAGAGTTCTGTTAAAGAAAATCAAGTAGAAGGGGTAGGAAAGGACATGGATTTAATAAACTATTCTCAAATTAACATCATGGAGTTAAGCAGCTCAGTTTAAGCAATTTCATTAGAAAATGATATATTATTGCACTATTTTAGCATTCTTTACAGCCAAAATGCAATCCAATCGTTTTCCTAGAAGTGGTTTGTTCTCTTTAGATAAAAATGAGCTAAGCAACGTGACCAAGAGATCTTACACCTTTTTTCTTATTTCCTAGCACGACTCATCAAATATATTGATTTCTAAAACTTTGATTAGGATAAAGCTGGTAGAACTGTAGAGCAGGCATGGAATTCAGTTCAAAACTATGATTAAGGAATTAAGATTAGCATAAAAGTGCATTTAGAAAACTATCATCGGTGGAATCAAAAAATAAAAAGCATCTATGGTTTAAAGCACTTAATAAGAGGGGCCACTCCCTTTCTCTATAAGTTGTGTGAATATATAATAAGTTTGATTTTGTGTTTGCATCATTTTGTGTGCTAGCGTCAATCTATGTACACTACTGAGGAGTAGCCTAGGTGGTATTATCTTTTGCATTCTAAGAGAAAGCAAGAGATCAAACTTGTAAACAAAAAATATTCTCTCCCCTCACTGATGCTTTTAATGAGATCGTATTCCAATAATGTTCAAGTTTCCTGTTATAAAGTCATATGATGGTTCTTCTAACACTTATGCGCATGTAGGTCACTATAAAACCATCAAGCATATACAATGAACCTTTATTGTATTCCTCTGTCAAGCACTCTCTACCACCTAAAAGGGTTAGGTCGCACCTAGTTCTATTTTTTCCCTCACAGGATCATCCATACTTAGCTTAACTTGTTAGTCTCTTTGTTGAATAGAATATCACGAATCGTAGAATTATTAAAGATTCTTTTTACATCTCTAGATCAATCGAAATAAAAGAGAACCCCTTTACAAATATGTGTAAACTCCCACAAAGCCCTGCAAATCTTGGGGACTGATCACAAGGTATTGCAAGGAGTCTTCTTTGGGGCCCTCCAACTAGTTCATTCTACTTCTCATTGATGAGTGACATGACCCCACTCCTATGGCAACCCCATCCAATATATCAAAGCGTAAATTATAACCAACAATGTTATTAAGTTCACTAGAAATAATTTGAACTCACAAAAAGGGACTTGCTAGCTTCCCCAATAAAGAAAAAAAGGGTACACAAGAGATCAAGGGCATGCTCCTTACCTACCTCAATAATCCAAATATCAGCATCAACCACCTGACTACACCCTATTGAATGCATCTAGAGTTAGCATCCTCATGGAGATCCAAAATATTGAACACTTCGGGTGATTAAAGCCACTACAAAACCTAAATTGTTTAGATTAGTCTTATACTATCATTTCTATCATTTAAGCAAACATTCGCTAGAAAATGCCTTCATATGAAAGAAGAGATTGAGCATTTGATTAGTCATAAACACTTGGGCCACAAATAAGATCAATCTCTAGTCCATTGGTCTTATGACAAAGAAATCATAAGACTAAGAGTAAAGAAGGCATTGAGATGATGAAAGCTATCGTAAGGAGACCACTTAAGCTTATCCCACTTTCCCATTGAAGACATCAATGGATAATAAGATTACTTTTTGTTGACTCTCACTTCAATGAGATATGCTACCCAATACACTCACCAAGGCTCTTATTATCTCAACTAGAACTAGAGATTCTTTTGAAAATACTACAAAGATTTTAATTGAAACTGGTAGTTTGATAATTATTTTATCCCTCTTTATCTTCATGAATCTTTGATAATGTTGAGCTCCAACCTCATCCTAATAATATTCATAGATTTAGACAAAAATCTACAAAACGTTTTGGCATAAACACAATTCCAATCACTTAGGTTAAACTACCTTGCATTCAACACATTTAGTCCATTTTAGAGTGAGAAACATTAGCTCAACCAAAGATCCAATATTCAATCAACAACTCATGTACAACTTCATGGCAATTGTATATATCCCCCAAGTAAAGTTTAAATACCCTACATTGATTGCTATATGTGAAGTTTAAGGAAATAAGTCATTTGCTCATCTCTTCCAACAAATCCAATTGGGAATCCCATTAGAATTGATGAGTGTCAAAGATTTATGTTTCAATAACCAACTCCAAGAAGTTAAGAAAGTCAAAAGATTATCTTTTTAGAATTATTTATCCTTTTAAAAATTAAAAAAATGAAAAAGGGAATGCCCTTGCATTATAGGCTCGTTCGATCAAAAGACAACATGAGAAAAAATTCACAACACTAAATTGCCAACAAAATTATACTCTATCAATTTTTGTACAATGAAGCCCTCAACTATCCCCAAATTAAAATGATCCAAAAATGATTAATTTCTATATTGTAACTTCCACATAAGTCCTGACCACTCTATTGAAGCCTTAAGAATCAAATGTCTCATCTCACTTAGATTTCTTGAATAATTTATACCTTACTAAGATGTTTTCTCTATCTCCGAAGAGTGATAAAAAAATTTATATGTTCAATCTTAATAGGATCTCTTTTCTTGTAGATATTTTTTTAAATTACCATTTAAGGGATCCCTTAGGATTTTTTTCAAATCATTATGCACTTCAAATTAACATCAATAAAATTTCTTCATTGCAAATATTATTATGTCTTATCTCTATCTTTAAGGCTCTGAAAACATACCAATTTAGAAGTCTCAAATGATACTTGATGATCATAATCCTCACTGGAAAGCCCCATGAAAGCAAGTGCCAAAGCTAGATTAACTTCATTTATCCAAAAATCTCAAAGGTTATATCAATTTGGGAACCCCATATAATAAATAATGTCCAACAAAATCTTCACTAGAAAGTTCCCATGAAGGCAAGTAGTAGATAAGGTCTCTATTTATCTAGAAAACTTAGAAAGAATTCCAATTCGAAAGTCTTGGAGGGTACTACATCTTGGATAGAGTCCTCAATAAAAAATCTCATAAGAGCAAGTGATAAATAAATCTCATCTTACTTAAAAAATCAATTCAGAAACTCTAGAAGTTACCTTGTGTGTGACAAGGTTTATACTAAAAATCTAAAAGAGGGCACAGCCTTTACTCATCTAAAAGTTTTAGAAAGGTGTACTAATTTGGAAGCCCAAAAGGACACATGTTGTGAGATACAGTAACTACTAGAAACTCTTTGCAAATGCTTATTATTATATGAACTACAAAAATACACAAGACAATAAGGGGAAGTAAAGACTCGCAAGTCTATTAATTGAGCAATCAAATGCACCCAATTTTATCTGTAAGGCAATATCCTCAAGCTACAAACTTAAGGATCGAGCTCTGACAACCTAACTATATATAAATTTCACTAAATTTGTAGGTTTCACATCATTCTTAAAGAAATCTAAAGGGCTTAGCCTTCTTTGGAGTGCAAGTCCTTAAATACTCCAATCACTCTTATACAAAAAACTTTGGGAAGTTATCATCTTTAAAACTACAATATGATATGCATTTGATAAAACCATCCTTAAAGAGATCATGATACATTGTATAAAGTACAGAAGTAGCTCATCGTCTCTTTCAAAATTCACTATTAGTTGATGAAAATTAGAGAATGATGGATCAATATCTCCCTTGCTAAATCATCTTTTCAGCGAACAGTGTAAAAACCATAAGATTGGTGTGAAAACAAAACTTTTTATAAAGTACATCAAGGACAACATTGGTTATGGAGAATACAATAACATTGATTGTCATAATTTTGCCCATCATAATAATTGTATTCTCCTACAAGAAATACATGTGTGGTTAAATGAAAAATAAAAGCTTAAAATATATTTTCACCTCTTTTAGAGTGCTTTATCCCTTCACCCCAATGTTTTTACAAGGGAAAAAAAGAATCAACATATTAATTTTCATCATAGGTCTAAATTATCTATGAAGACCAAGAATTAAAAATTGTGATGTATGAAAATACAAAAATCAAGAAGTCCTCTTTCTGACGTCACTAAGAACACAAAAACTCACTTATTTGACTCAACAAATTTTCTATAGCAATGACGCAAAGCAGAAATTGATAACCAACAACCACTTACAAATTTGTCTAGAAAATAATATTTTGAGAAAACTCTAACATTTTTTGAGAAGAATCTCCACATAAGCATATCATCCAAAGAAACAATTTTGGTCAATTTTGATAAAAATAATCATAAGAAATTCTTAAAGTCTATAGTAAGCAAAGAGATACACTTAACACAACCATAATTTTAGAATTTTCTACCTCATCAAAGATAATATTTTAACATGAAAATATTCAAGGAGAGAGAACCCATGATGTGGGCAACATGTGCACAAAAAAAATTAGAATTTTTTCAAGGTTTAATTACAAAAATTTGCCAAATCCAAGAATGTCACAATTTCAACATTAAAATTCCAAAAGTAAAACTATAGTTTTACACCAAAAAAATTAGGATAAATCTTATATACAAAAGACCATGCATAAGAAAATCTAACAAAAATGATGAGGAAAAAAAACATAAAAAATAATAATAATTACAAAAAATTGGATAAATTCTCAAACAGCCAACCTTCTTGAAGGGAGCTCTTTTCACCTATATCTTTGCATCGCCTCACTAATGACAAGTCATCGCATCAACCTTCATCTCCTAACTAGACATTTAAGCTTGGGGATGATAAATTTCTTTTAAGAGGATAATTGAAGTAAATGAGACATAATTGTGATCTTTTCTTAAATTCAATCCGTCCAAACAAGGACAGTCAAGTATTTTTTTTAAAGAGGAAGACCAAAGCCTTGTTGCAATTATTATGAACCTTGGACACCTATCCTTAGATCCAAACCGTACAAATTATAGCAGTATAACCCTTTCTCATAGAAAATCAAATCCTCACCATAAGGATAATGAACCTCAAAAGCCCCTAGATTAAAATTCATTCAAAAGCCCCTGGATTAAAATTTTCAAAAGAAAGCTGAAACCTCCCTGTAGGGGATTATGAGCCTTGAACACCATTCCTCAGATCTGATGCATCCAAACTAGAGCAATCAACCCCTCTTTCAAAGGAAGTCAGGAGCCTCGCCAAAAGGATTAGAAATATTGGACACCCCTTTTAAGTTAAAATCCATCCAATGAGAAATCAACCACTTTTTTAAATGAAGACTAGAACCTCATCACAGGGATTATGAATCTCAAAGTCCGCTCAAACTTACGACTTTTGCAAGATAGTTTTTGGCCTATTTTTAAAGAAAAATCATAGTCTAAGGAAGAAACTATGATATCTCCTAAGCTTGAGGAGTGGTATTTATATATTTGGAAGGATAAAGAGTGAATTTCTAAATTTCTTTTTAGGAATTTTTCTAGATTTTTATGATTGGATTGATTGTATTTTATTTTTGAAATATTTTAGATTAGAATATATTTAAGAAAACAACAAAAAAAGAAAACAACACTACAATGACGCACATGACTCGCACACCCTCCATTGATGCGACCCCAATGGCCCGAGCCTTAGTTCTAGCATTCATGGACTATTGAAGACTATTTTTAACATTTAGGACTTAATTTTGATACTATTGAGCAAAAATAAAGCCTCTAAAGTATTTTTAGCAATCTTGGAGAATTTTAAGTCAATTTTTTTACTAATTATTGTCTTGGATGATGTCAACTTAACCAAATAGTGAAGTTATAATTAAGGGAAAATTACTTAGTTTGCGGCCCCATGGGGAGGTACAAGTAGGCTTCTAAAGGTGCCTCCTGTTGAACCATATAGAAACTTATTATTAGGGATAGAAATCTCGCATCCATATAGAAGTTCAATGAATAAACATCGGTCAACCATCTAATGTGCTAGGATATTATGGACTCACAGCATTAGTTCTCTCTCAAATAACATCCTCATCTAGATGGTTAAAATCAAGATAAGAGGAACACAAATCATCAAAAAAGACCCAGGAAGCATCCTCGAGCCGTAGACCTTCCCATTGAGCCAATAACTAAAGGTCTTCACAACTATTGTATAATATATAATAAGGATTTAAAATAACATATGGCCAAATGAGTGGTTAACCTGCAGTGAATTGCATTGCAATATGATGGATGCAATGAGTCAACATGAAAAGGCTTTAATCACATAAATTGGGTGTATGTTTAATGTTTTTGGCAACTACAGTTTGTCACTATACCAATTCTTGAAATGATCGGGTATAACCTATATATTTGCAATTCAACTTCATGTATGGTCTGTTAGCAACTAAACTTTGACATTATGGTTCTAGTTTAATAAGAACCAAGTCACCCTAGGCCAATTGGAAGACATGATGATGTTCATTATCCATTTATGTTATTTAGTTTTGAATTTAGTGTTACTTCTCACGAGGATATGGTAACACCTTTCATAAGGAATAATTGTTGGATGCAGTCAACCATATATAACTTGAAATGGTGGCATACTTACTGATGTATGGCATGCAATATTGTAGAACAATCTTTCAATAGCAAAAACTTCGCCCATTTCAACATCAAATTCATCACAAAGCTACATAAAATAACTCCAACCTCAATTGGTTATATCTGTGAAATTTTGGGAGGTAAAAATTGCTATGATGCAATGTTGTCCCACTAAGTTTCACAAAGTTTTCTAAGAGAAACTTGAATGGATGTGATCATGATTCAAGATAATAACTCATGGAACTCCATGTAACTTACAAATGACCAAGCAAATGCACTACCCACCATAGAAGCTATGAAGTGACTTCATAAAGCAGAACAATAGGCATACTTCAAAAAGTTCATCCACCAATACCAAGACTACTATCTTCTCATATGATTTGGGAAAACTTGTTATAAAATTATTGAATGTCATCCTAAATGGTATATGGAATTGGTGTGGGTTGCAATAGTTTAGATGATCATCAACTATCATATTTAGCTTGTTGGCATGTTAAACATGATTAAATAAAATGATGAGTACCCTTCTTCATATTCTTCTAATAAAATTATGATATTTTTCGAGCAAGTGTTCGACAAATCCCTTTATGTCCACCAATTTTACTACAATATAATTCTGTCAAAATAGAATTCTTTAGGGAATAAGTTACTGCTAGCACAACTCAACTGTTGAAGAATATCAATATGTTCAAAATAACATCATGAGAACATTTATCTAGTTCATTGTTGATGTGAGTGAACAACTCCTACATTTCTGGTACATGATGAGTTTCATATCTCAAATGATCCATAACAATTGGTGTCCGGTATGTATAAGGTAGAAGGTTGTTGCAAAGAAAACCCTCGGGAGTGACAACTTCCAAACTCAGCATAAAGTCCCATCCGCCTTCATTGGAAAAGTATCAACTACTCTGTTGGTGGCATCGGAACTATATTCAATTCAACAATTGAACCACAATAATTTAACAAGAAATCTTCATTGATGTAGAGTTTGTATTATTTGCTACATCAACTCACAAATACTGCATTCATTAGTTCCAATTGCCCAATAATTATTAGCAATAATGGCCAACCCCTTTATGACAACATAACACTCTTGAGCATTCATAGAAGCTTTTTGCATTGTAGTGGTAATTTCGTACTAAAATACACTAAGGGATGATATTGTTATAGTAAAACTGCATAAGAAAAGACTTGATGCATCCAATCCCAACATAAAAGGTAAAGCGAAATCTAGAAAAGCTAAAATTGGCAGAGAAATTGCAATTTTTAGAGAGTTGAAGGCATGTTCCTCCTCTACAGTCCAATGAAATCGATCTTTTCGCAACAACATTAATGAGGTCAAACTTGAAGTATAATGACAAACAAATTTTAATAATAATGATGAGTACAAAAAAGTGCCTCAGTTGCTTAACTGAGTGTAGTGGAGACTATACTTTGATTGCCTCTATTTTTGTTGGATCCAATATAACCCCTTTTTATTGATAATATGCCCCAAGTACTCAATCTGAGTTTAAGCAAAAAAATTTGTTGAGCTTCTCAAAGAGAACATGACTTCAAAATGACAAGAATGTTATCGAAGAAAATCAAAATAAGTGGTGTATATAAGGACTAAGAAAACAATCAATCATACTTTGAAGTGTTCCTTGAGTGTTTGTTTAGCCAAAAATCATAATTACAATTTCATGTGCCCCTAATGTGCTCTAAATATTTCTTTAAGAACAGCCTTAGCCGAATGAATTTGGTGACGGATTATAGATCTAGCTTTGAAAAAACCTAGCTCCACATAACTCATAAATTAATTCATCAATATTTTGAATGAGAAAGCAATCTAGTATCATTACTTAATCAAGAGCATGATAATCAATATAAAACTGCAAAGTTCCATCTTTCTTTGGGACTGGCAAAGTTGGAGAAGAGAAAAAGCTTTTATTCGGACGAACTATACCTATGTGTTTCTTAAACCATCCTCTCAACTGAATTTTCTGAAATACGACCATTAATAAGGCTGGGAAACACAAGTTGGGCACCCGATTTTAGTTGAATGCAATGATGCTCCATTGGAGGCTGAAACAAATCCTTAGATTCCTCCAAGGTGCATTGAATAAATGGGGGAATGTGATGTTTCAGGACCAATCCAATGACGTTGACTCCAACACTAGAATCATGTGAAATGCATATTGGGTATGAACCAATTCAACGAGGGATGAGACCAGTAATTCTGTGAGGAGTTCGTGGTCATCATTAGCCACTATTAAAGAGAGAAATTTGGACTTACAAATGTGATAATAGTGATATTAATCATCATAATGAAACAAAGTCCTTTGGATCATCTTTCAACCAGTTGTGATGGTGTTAAGTACTAAATTGGAATAATTGGTTTTGTTGTTGATGTATTAGTCGTTGGGAGTGAATTGGAGTAGGAAGCAATGGTGGTAATGCTTTGCTGGAACTTGGGATGGGTAGTCGTGAGGCAAAGATATAATAACTATCAACAATTTTAGCTTTCATTAACTTTACTAGTTGAAATGCTTCTAGTAAGGATTGAGGTTGTATTTCTCTCACTTCCCTTGTTAGGTAGTAAGCCAACTCAAAATAGCTTTCAAAAAAATAGTTGAAACAATTAAAATTAGATTAAATAGTTCTTTAGAGCAAATAAAGAATTCTGTAACTAATATTATTTGATCTAATTTGTCCAACTCATCAACTGCTTTTTCAGATGCATTCACTAATACCAACTCATGACCAGCTATTCATATATATTGAAGCAATTATAAAACAATGTTCCTTTGACAGGGTATAGTAAGAAAGAAATTACTCTGGTTTAAAATTCCATCATTCTGGATTATCACAATTAAAATGTGGTATATCCTTTTTAATAACTCTTGAATGAGAGGAAAGCATGGTTGAAGGATGGGCATGATTGACGACATGAAATTGCAATCCAATTGAAACAATCGATGTGAAATATCTTAAGATCACGATAATTGAGGGAAGCTTCTCCTCAATCTTGCTCATGCATGACAAGAAGTCATCGATTGTCCATGTAGTTGAGTGTGTACACTTAGCCATGGTTGTTGAACCGAACAAGAAGAGATATTGGAGACAACTAGATAATGTGCAATAAGAAAATTCAAGAATGAAGGACACCAATTATTGTTAAAAAGAAGGGAATCTCAACAAGAGCACCAATGATAGAACCTTGAATCCAATTTGATCACTTCGAGTTGCTACAACTCAAGAAAAATATAAGTTAGATAGAAAAAAAATAAAACCAAAGAGGAAAAGCAAAACAGAGAAGAAATATGGGGTGTAGAGGAAACTGTAGTATTTAGGCTCTTTGGACAGCAAATATCCGGTATTATTTATAACTGCAGCATGTAAGCCTCATTATAGCATATGGCAAGAAGTAAGATTCACTAACACAACTAATTAATTACCCCATCCAATAGATGCCACCTGTTGAACTGTACATTTGCTTATTACTTGAGATAGAAGTCTTGAATCTATTTAGGAGTTTGTTTGGCCATTCGATGTGCTAAGATGTTACGAACTCAACACCATACTTTAAGATTTACGTCATTAACTTACAAAAGATCCACTAAAGTTGGTGTTTCGTGGCTTAACTTAAACGTATACTACGAAATGAAATAAAATTAAACTAGACATTCAGCTTTTATTAAATGATATAAAGAGAGAACGACAATTATGACGATCAACATGAAGTATTCATACCATACAACAACAAGCCTTAATCCCACT
>JAJTCX010076666.1:0-10466 GCA_022495875.1 Bletilla sinensis
CTTCAAACTCTGCCTCATCCAAGAACATAAGCACATGGCCTTTCTTATGACATTTGAAGCAGATTATATCCTTAACCCTAGATGAAGATTCATGGATGTTTTTATTGAGTTGTTTACTAGCAGGTAGTGTTGTAAGTCTAGTATTAGAACATTGAGTAGAATATATTGATGGGGGGAAAGATGATCCTAGACTTCTAGGTTTGGACGATGAAGTTATCTTCTTATAATATTCAAGGAGTAAGGCTTAGTGGAAGGCATCTTCAAGAGCTTGAGGGTCTTAAAGCTCTATATCAAACCTTATCTCACTCCTAAAATCTATGGTAAACTTGTTGGCTAGTTACCATTCTTGGTCAGTACATTGAATCCTAGCTATCAAATCCAAAAATATTTTCATATATTTAACTATATGCATG
This sequence comes from Bletilla sinensis, assembly GCA_022495875.1. Classification (NCBI taxonomy): domain Eukaryota; kingdom Viridiplantae; phylum Streptophyta; class Magnoliopsida; order Asparagales; family Orchidaceae; genus Bletilla; species Bletilla sinensis. The sequence goes on from JAJTCX010076666.1 coordinate 414, forward strand.
CTTCCATGTCTAAGGGTCATAAGTTACTCATGGAGCTTCTAATATAGGTTTTAGGGATAATATTTGACTCTAAGAATCTCCTTCATCTCTATTGATGTAAGATGACGTCTACCTTGATCTACTCCTTCATTAACACATTAGCCTAATAAATTTTGGCATGACTTCTATTTTATCAAATGTAATTCTTTGGTAGTTACCATTTAATCATCCATTTTGGTTAACAATTCTAAGAACCTTTTTGGGCCATAGAATTCATTAAAGGTAAGAGCTTCTACCTTGAATTTCTTGATGGGATCTAATAAAATTTTTTTCCTTAGGTTATTATTCCTATTTTTTTAAATATTAATTTGGGTGGTTTGTAGGTGAATCTCATTTGCCCTCTTATTTGAATTATTTAATTGATTTACATAGTCCACTTAAGAGGCCAGTCTACTTATGCAAATGGAATATTTTAAAAAATAATTTTTATGGTTTTCTCAAATGATATGCTTGATGATATAATATCATATATGCAAATTAAATCTTACAAATGATTTTTAGTAGCCTTCACAACAATGCAAAACTAATAGAAGTAACAAATATTAAACAATTGAATTAATTATAAAGGAAAACCCTAACTAGTTTAACTTGGCCTCCCTAATGTTAGCTTAAATTAAGGCAAGGTTTTAATAATGTAGTGAAGCTATCTCTTACTAATGTGGTGACTCTCAAGCAAAATTTAGGTTAGGGTAAGTTTATGTAATATGATTTAGCTTGTAAAGTGGAGACAAGTATTAATACTTATGCACTAATTAATATAACTTATATGATATAAATTTAAGTGCCACTAAATTTTTCTATGAAATTAATAATATCAAATAAATTAGGTAAACAATGATAAAGTACAATTATTATCTCAATGAAGTTTTTCAAATAAAATCTCTACAAGTGCTTCTCAAATTTCTCCTCTAATTAGTTTCCCACTTGCACCTTGCTCAAGTATTATCCACTGCCGATTGCTTTGATAGAAAATGATGAGGTGTGCAGTTACTCTAGAGGATTGGTACACTAAGAAAAGATCATTTGATTAAAAAAATACTTTTTTAGTTTTTTTTAGAGATATTAGCTTTATTGTGGGTTTAAATAATGGTGGATAAAGGGGTTTACTAAGACTTGGAAGTATGCCTAGGAAATTTTTAGATTCTATCAAGAATTTGAAAACACCAATTGAATTCCTTAGAACTTTAGATATTACACTTCAATTCTTACAAATAATGGCTTTAATTATAGGTACTATAATCTAGTGAGGATTTAAAGGGTTGTAAAATATTTGAATTTATTTTGGTGGAGATATTAGCTCTAGATTAATGGTTGGTCAGTACTATCAAGAATATTCAAACTTTTGGGTTTTAATTTGTGTGTTTTATAGAAGAATTGAAATTTTATGATCTGAATTGGAATAGATTTATAAGATCCTAAACTTTGTTAATTGAGGATATGGTATTTTTAATTAGTTTTAACATTATTTTGAGAATTTTTTACTTTACTAGATTTTAAAAGATAAACTAAAAAAAGAAGTTTTGGATTTTAGATTATAATGAATAATTCTACAAAATTTTAAACATAATAATCATAAATTTATTTAGGGTTATTATAGAGGCATTAATGAATAACTAGTACAGAGAATTTGGGATTTAATGAAGAAGCCTTAAAATGATGGACTTTTAGAATTTGTCTGAAACATTTGTTGGGTTGACCGACCTCTTAAAGTGAGAGAACCAGTGGGAATTTTGTGTAGAAAACCTAAGGCTATAATTCTAAATCACAAGAACATAAGATCTATAGATATATTAAAAGAAAAGGAAAGAAAATTTAAGAAATTAAAATCCTTACCCACCAAAGTAAGGTTCATAAGAGTTCACTCTATGGATTAGCCACCATGCCTTCTCCTTCTCCTTAGAGTCTCTCCAATTGGCACTAAATCATAATAAATTATATTAAAATTTGAAATTCTATAGTTCACATGATTAATTTAAGCTAAAAAATCTGCAACTTGTTATGAAAAACCTAACTAAAAAATAAAGGGAAAAAGAAGAGTGGCCAGGCCCTCGTAAGTTTCACCTAGTCAAACTAAAAAACTACTCCCTCCATCCTTGGTCATCCAATTCTTGCCCTCCTTAACTTGAATTAAAATCCACCTAAGAATCCTACTAAGAAAGATGTTGACTTATAGTTAACATACATTGGGATTACACAATTACAACACAACATGCTCACATTATATCACACAATGTCAAAACCATTACATAAAACATAAATTAGAAAGCCAAAGTAAAGTATTTACACTCTTCTTTATTCCTTAAACCTTATGATATGTCCCTTGATGCTTCTAGCTTTGGATCTTGTGATGGGATCATCTCCATGTGCCACATCAAATAGGAGGGGAAAAATTTTCAAACTAAGCTAAGATAATCTCCAACCATATATTCCACCATTGCCTTATCCATAAAGGTTTCAAAAAATAGTTCTTAGATTAATATTTTTCCAAATTTTAAAAAATTTATAGATAGACATCATATTTATTAATTTGTTTGAGTAGATGCCAAACTATGATAAATTCATTAAGGTAATTCTATCTAAGAAAAGGAGGAAGTATATGAAATGGTGGCACTAACAAAAGTATGTAGTGTTATGACTTAAAATTGCCTAGCAAATATAAAGATCTTGGCAGTTTCACCACTCCATGAATAATTAAAACTATCACTTTCTTAATAAAATTAGGTGACCTTTGGGCTAGTATCAATCTTATGCCCTTATTGATGTATAAGAAGTTGAGTTTTGAAGATTTTAAGCCAACCATCATGTTGGCATAATTTATTCATAGCTTAGTCAAGCATTTAGAGGGTGTAATAGAATATGTTTTTGTTAAGGTAACTTTTTCTTTTATTTTGATGTTGTGCTATATATGAATAATGAATTTCATCTTGCGACATCCTTTTTAGGCCACTGATATGAAACATATAAACATTCAAAGATGAGAGCTACACCTGTTGGTTCAACTGTGACTATCATATTAAAGATTTAAAATGATGCAAAAAAGGTATAGTTGGACAAGCAACACAACATCGTGGTCGCAAGAATTATAAGATGTGGTCTTCCCTACAAGAAGTCTACCAAAGGAAAGTGGAGATTAAAAATGTAACAGCATCTCCAATGATAGACCCAAAGAAAAAAATAAGGAAAAGAAAGTCGTTGCTATAGAAGGTTGAAAAAAATTCACTTAATTATTGGTGGTGAAATCAAAATTTTAAATTTTTTTTACTAATATGATTGTGAGGACTTAATAGGAGCCAAAAAGAATGAATTCAACTAGGTACATGATAGGCTGAGAATGTTAAACCAAGTACTTATTAAAAGGCAACTCAATCTCTCTATCCTTGTAGTTTACTTAACCTGTTATTTTTATTCTAATTTGATCTTTCTTTTATAAAAACATGATTTCATGGAGACTATTAATGTAGATGCAAACATGAAAAAGAAATAGACAACTCAGCACACTCCCATTGGGAAGTTTGTAGTCCTATAACTATTTTTCTTTTGTCTCAGCTAAGTTAATCTTTTTGTTGCAGAAGTGTTTAAAATCATTGGAGGGAGGAGAGGGGAAGTATTAATAATCCATGCTTCATTTTTAGCTTATGAAAATTACTTATCTCTTGTATCATGTTGAAAGTATATGTGAAAATTAGTAAATAAGGAAAGCATAAGGATTGGCAATTTTTAAATTGCCATGAGTTACTTTTGAATAGATTTGAGCACACTTTTTTGTGATTGGAACCCTTAAATGCATTTTAAACTTGAATATATGCAATAATTTTAACAAGTTTTTATTATTTTCTTAACATCATAAGCTTGAGATGTATTAAGAGGTGTAAACCAAGGTAAAAGAGGTTGTGAGCTAAGAATTTCCACAAAAAAAGTATGAGAATTAACATTTGCATTAAAAAAAGGCTGCGAGTTATCACTCATAAATTATAGAAATTTATTTTTGGTGGAAATATAAACAACTCAATTGCTTAGCTAAAACCAAATACGATAACCATCCACGTGGTGTGATTAGTTGGAACTGATACAAGATTATTTTTCAAAAATTTAGTATGATTAATCAAAGTGAAGAGAGTTTCTAATATTTTTTAATAACATAAATATATTTATGAATAATCATTCAAAACTCGCATATAACTATTTGAAAAATATGTTTATTATATGTTTGCATACATCATTCTCTTATAATGGGTATTCTACAAGGTGATACATGTTTATGTTTTTTTTTCATTTTGGGGGCTTTTCTTGATGGAAAGCAAAGATTCAAAGTTAGGGGAGTTTGATAACAATGCATTTTATAATAAATTCCTTGCATTAAATGAGCATAAATTCCATTCAATCTTGCATTCATTTATTTTAGGATTTTTCTATACCAATGGAATTCATTTACAATCATGTAGGAATCTAAAATGGAGGTGAAAATTATGATGGAACATGCAAGAGAGAATCATTGCATCCTATAAAGTAATATACAATTAGAGTTTAACATATGGGCGCCTAAGCAATGCCCCAACTCCAAGAGCTGCCAAACATCAACAATTTTGAAAGATATCTCTTAGAAATTTTAAGGAAATCTCTTAGAATAAAATAGGGAGTTTGAGACTTGCTCTTTGTGGGATTTTTGTGGCTTATAGGTTTTCTGAGAGGAGTCTTCTTTCTTATCAAGGCAAGATTATGGAAATTGATAAATATTATAGGGAATAAGTATAGTAGATGGAATTCATCATCGTAATAATTGGAAATTATTCCTCTAACTTCTTTTTATTTTCACCCTTATTTTTATTAAGAGCCATAGTATTGTTTTTATATCTTGGTATTATCTTTCTTCATGTTATCATGAAGTAACCCCCCCCCCCCCTTTTTTTGGGGGGGGTGGAAGTAGCAAAGGATTTAGGATATAGAATCGATGGTTTATTATAAAAAATTAATGGTTTATTTCTCTTTATTTTATCATAAAATTTCATCTTAATTCTTAATACAATGGTTAATTGATTGGTCAATAATCACTTGGTTAAGAGGTTTCATTAGTATTAAGATGTGAAAAATGAATTATTCCTTGATAAAATACAATAATAATGTATAGAATAGAGATAACTACACAAACGTGTGTACTCCTCTAGAGATCCCAAAATTGTAATAATTTCATCTCACATTGAATTTGTCTTCGAAAGGTTGGGAGGCTATGTAAGAAGAATGAGAACCCAAAGATTTTTAGAGCAAGGTAATTGCCACTATATCTAGACTATAGTAATTTGTAAATATCAACTTTTGTATTAATTAACAATCAACATTATTCATAAGAGAAATTAAACCTGGATATTTAATTATCATTAATTTTAACCTCATGATCCATTTACCATTAATCTTAGTTAGATTTGTTTCTTCTTATATATATTTTTAGTTTATTGTTGCATCAACTAGTACTCTAATTTTGTTGTTCAAAACATGGAGTTCACCCAATATTAGTACTTAAGGTGCAATACCTTAGAGACACAACACTCTACTTATTCTTATATTACTTATTGTGGTTGTGTTCTCTTGCACGTATCTCACATGCCCAACACTTAGCTTTCCATGGTGAGGCCATTAAGAATGTTGATGACTCATGATCCCTAACCTTACAAGAGAGGTAAAGCCTAAACACATCCCCTTACCTTCTTAAGTTAGGTTTCACCCTTCTATACAAGTCACTTCTAAGCCACAAACTCATCAACCATGCTTTTGGATTCACCTCTTTCAATAAGCTAGAGAAAGGAAAATACTCCTTCAATGTGCTCCTAGATCCCCCATAAGTTTGGCAGCTTAATATTAAATATTGGTCATTATACACACTTAAATTGATAAGAAATCTCTATAAAAATCAAGTCTTCTATTTGGCTCACCACTTATCATCCTGTCAACCATTCTATCATACCTTATGAAAAATAAGAATTATTGGCTTGCTTCCCTAAATTCATTATTCATTATATTGCAAATCCCATTCTCTTCAAAAAGGCAATGTAATTATTTCATTTTAATACTTGATATATTTCCCAATACTCTGTCAATACACCACCAAATGACTAATGAATATCCTTTGCACTAGCTTTTGTCAACATATCCATGCATCTACTAACTTTATACCACTGATTGTCCAATTCTAGGATTGACAGCTAGCAATTTTTTAAATTGTTAAATTTGGCCTAACTTAGCTTTTCATCAACTTTTAACCAAAAACTCTGATATCAAACCTAAAATTGGGTATGGCTTAATTTTCCATCCACTATGGTTTAACCCATTTTTTCATACAAATGTGTTCCTTAGGCTGAATTGTCAAATATGCCAGCCTAAAATTATGTTGTCTACCTGCCAACTTCTATTGTGTCCTCTTTATAAAAAATTAACCCAAGGATTTATGTTTTAACTTAATAAAGAATGTTCAAAAATTTTTTTGTAACTTTCCTTTTATGTAGTAGTGAAAATAAAATTTCATCTCTATGTAACCTTATTCTTTTTTGATTGTTACTTTTGTTACTTTCTCTTATTGCGATGTATTTCTCACACTTGTACATAATGAGGCCCATATAAAAAAATCATTATTAATAAAGAATACTCGTTAAGAACCATGCTTAAGATGTAATAATGGGGTATCTACCCATTAGCAGCTAGCATCACAAAATCAAAATAACATGCTCATAACACCAATTAGAGAGGGTAAGTTAGACTCTTCACATGCAATATATTTGCTACATATGACTACCATTCAAATTGTGGGAATAAAACCTAAATTGGCTTTTAATGGAAAGATAGATTCCACTTTTATTGGACTCAATAAATTTTTTTAATCAAAACTTTGTAGAAATATTAATGAAAACATTTAGGTGAAATCTTGTCTCTAAAATTTGTACTCTCATTGATTTATACCAATAAGATCTCTATTATTTTGTTAATTAGTTTTTTTCATTATTATCTTTGTTTTTATTTTCAATTCAAAATATCATCTAATTACTATCATTCAAATAATTTGAATACAACCTATTTAAGAAATTGTCCATCTTAATCTCCATGGGATGATACTCTTACTTTTTATTAATTGTGTGACCACATGCCGTTACACATGCCATTTTATTGCATAAGTTGTTAGCACCATTGTTGGGGATTGAAACACTAATGTTGGTATCAAATTATATTTTTACGCATTTGAATATTATTTTTCATATTTATGAACTTTAATTTATTTCATTGTTTTAATTTATCTTTCATAAGTACCACCTATAATGTATGCATCATTCTATAAGAGAGCCATTATTGTAGTTAAATCTAAAAATTAAAATAACCTATTTAAAGAAACTTTGCAAGTAGAGACATACCACCAATTTCATGCAATATCATTTGGTTGATCCTAAGGAGAATACTACAAGTCTAGCTATGGGGGCCCAAAAATTACATGACTATTCTCTTTTGATGGTGCATAAGATTCCCCATGCTATCATCAAGCTAGATGTGTAGGTAAAATATTTTTTGAAATCAAACATACACTCTTTAAATAATCTAGATCTCCCTATTGGGAGCCTTTCTATAAAAGATTTAAATGCTCATATCATAAACATGTTTGGACATTTATATCACCTTTTAAAAAAATAGGTTGTTAAATGATGCAATCAAACTTTGGTTATTTTTTATTTTCATTGAGAGATTGGGATAAAAACTTTCTTAATCTATTTTTGAGTGACTCACTTACTAGTTTGGATGATCTTACATATAATTTATTATCCAAGTACTTTCCACTTGCCAAAAGAATTTATTACCCAACTAATTTTCACTTGCCAATAGAATTTTTTATCCAAGTACTTTCCACTTGCCAATACCACCAAAATGATGATAGAAATATCCAACTTTATGCAAATAAAGGGTGGATTTCTTATGATGCATGGGAGAGTTTTAAGGTCCTCTTGAGTATGTCTCCATTAGGTCTTTCATAAATGGATGCAATTTCATGCATTTTTGTAGTAGTGTTAATAACATGCATTTTTGTAACAAGCTGGTTGAGGTGTTACTCAAGAAATATAGAATAAAGTTGTAGTTTTCAACAACATACCATCCTTAGATAAATGTCCATGTAGAGATTTTTAATTGAGAGTTAAAGTGTATTTTGGAGAAAATAGTTGAGAGAAACATAAATGTCTATTCATTGAAGCGCAATTATACTTATGGGACTATAGACCAACTTACACATCACCCCTAAAAATGTCTCCATATCAACTAGTTTTGTAAAAGATATGTCACTTTCTAGTAATAAGTATAAGGTATTTTAGGTGATTATGAAGTTAAACTTTGACATGCAAACCACTGAGTAAAAATGACAATTACAATTAAATGAGATGGGGAAATTAAGAATACATTGCTTATAAAAATGATAATTTATATAAGGAAAGAACAAAAGTGTGGCATGACAAGCATATTGTGAAGGAGTTTGTACCTAGACATAAAGGGTTGCTATATAACTTTAGATTGAAGCTATTTCTAAGAAAATTTAGATCAAGATGGTCAAGATCGTTCACTATAAGAACATGGTGTACCCATACGAAGCAATTGAGATTTGGTCATAAGAAGAAGGGATGTTTGAAGGTCAATGGTCAAAGATTGAAGCCTTATTTTGAGAAGGATGTTGAGGAGTGCAATGTGTGAATCTTGAAGGACCATTGAAAATTATGTCATGTGGAGTGCATTAAACAAACACTCATTTGGAGGAATCCCAATTCTTTTTACCTTTTTTTTGTGTATTATTCTCTTTTTATTCCATGACTAATTATAACCATATTATGAAAGGAGGAGAGGTATTTGACCATATTATTTTTTCATGATCTCTTGTGTTATTTAAATTCTCTTAGAATAATTTTTTTTCTAAGATATTGCTAGTTCTTTTTTATTATATTACTAGTTCTTTTTAAATGTCTTTGTATCTCACACAATTAACATAAAATTTAATGAAAACTTTAATATTAAATAGATCATGAACTCAAATATTCTCATTCATGTCAACCTCACTACTTGTAGGAATCCATAACATTTCTTATTTATAAATGTTAAATGTAATTGATAACTAACACCCATGCACTTCATTAGTACTTCAATTATTTATATTTATTTATTTATTTTGTAAAGAACAATATTAGTTAGATGCATGAATTAATCATAAAAAATATCTTAGTTATGAATTTTAAATATATTAAAAAAATGTAAGTTATCATCAAACTTAAAAAAGGAGGAAATAGCTATCGCCCATAAAGTAGAAGTAGAAGTTTGTGTTGTAAATATAGTTACCTTTCAAAATAACCATTATTAGCTAACCACACTCATGCAAGAAAATAATTATTATGAAACACATGATATTTATAGAATCCAATTTGAAGCCCATGTTTCATGAATCTCCCATGAAATAATTATAATTTAATGAATGCTTTGTGCTCATATGTGTAATGTAAATTTTTGCACTAAAGATGATCATGTATTCTATAGGATATCAAAGATAGATGTGCTAATGTATTAAGCTACAAATTATTCTCTATTATTAGCTAATCTTAACACTCAAAACATAATTTTTAAATCATTGCATCAATACACCTTCATTTGGATTCACCTCTTTCAGTAAGTTATAGAAAGGCCAATACCCCTTCAACATACTACTAAATCTCATAAAAGATGGATAGACCAACATTAAGTTTTGGCCTTATACCCACTTAGATCATTAAGAATTCCAAATGAAAATCAAGCCTTTTATTTGGCTCACCACATATCAAGTTATTGTCCATGTTGTTAGACTTGATAATTAGTGATAACTTTTGGCTTTCTCAACTAAATTTCATTATCCATTATAAGATAAATCTCATAATGCTTAGTAAAATAATGTGATTATGTCTTATTTATACTCAATATTTTTCCCATTTCTCTATCGATGCACTCACTGTAGGAAAATAATGTCTCGCTCTAATG
>JAJTCX010090370.1:0-11642 GCA_022495875.1 Bletilla sinensis
AAACATAATAATGTTAAAATGGATCACAAATTCATGAATCACTTATAAAATAAAATATTTGAGCGATGCCAAGATTATTATCATTAAGAGTTTCAAAGGCTGTTGGGAAGTGGTGAAAATGTTTGGAGGTAAACCATATCATAACAATGAATATGATGATTCTTGAATTGTCTATTGGTTTAAACCTAATGAGGGATGTATCAAACTTAATATTGATGGCTCCATTCTTAATAACAAATTTGGTTGTGGTGGTATTATTAGGGATTATAAAGGTGATATCATGTATGATATTGATATGTCAACGAAACCTTATAATGTGTATTTAACAAGTTTTTTGCATTATACTTTGGTTTATTAAGTCCTTATAAGTAGGATTTGAAGAAATTTTGGATCGATGTGGATGGTTTGTCTATCACTAACATTGCCAAGAAGATATATTATTATGTGGCTAAAATTTATAACATTTTTAAATGGATTATGATTTTATTCGACAAATTTGAGCACAATATTACTCATATCTGTAGAGAAGGTAATACATGTGTCAATTGAATTGCTAAATTGGGCTTAATTTATCCTAAATTGATGGAATTTGATAATATTAATGTTCATTTGGAGCTCAATGGACTTATTAGCTTGGATAAGTGGGGTTTGACTTATCTAATACATTGATATATCCCTATGATCTTGTGGTATTCATGATCTTAATGTGAATCCATTTGTTTTATCTCATATATGGATTACTCTCTAGTTCTTCGTTACTACCACGATTTCCCTTATGGATTATCCTTTATTATTGATGGATGTGGATGTGGGTGCAAGGTGAGATATGATGTTTCCTCTATTCACAAAGCGGGTTGGTATATATTTCTTATGTGGGACTATTCCAATTTTATTTTAGACTTGTAATGTTATTTTTTGTTGATTTTTTGAGTTTGATGGGTATGTTTGTGATTTCGATTTAATGGGCCACTGTGGTTTTATTTTTCTACAGGACACCTTTATTGCTCTTTATATATTATCATTATATTTAAGGTGGTTTCCATAAGTCTTGGTTCCCTTTATGTTGCGATGAGGGGTCTTGTGTGCTGAGCCTTTTACCTTATTTGTGTTTTATTAGTATATCTAAGTTTGTTCCAATTATTTTGGTTGTCTTAATGAAAATTGATCCACCTTTTATCTTTATTGATCTAATTCATTGATTGGGGGTCTTTATGTGTATTATTGTTGTTTGCATCTAGCAAAAATTATATATTGGTTCTCAAGTGTTCTCAATTTTCTTAAATTCATGTTTTCTTTTATTGTCTTATCATTCATCATTTAGGAATACATTAGTAGGTTGGATTATTGTGTTGTACTTGAAAATGGAGCATCTTTCTTAAACTTGGGACACAGCTTTTCCCTGATAGTTTGAATGCTAAGTTGGTTTCTACAAGGATTTGATTTATACTTGTTTATAGTATGATGTCCTAAGATGTTATGAGAATTTTCTTCCTAAGGTTGTATATTTTATTTATTATCTTTATAATCTAAACATTTTATTTACTTAATCTCTTCTTCATATTAGCTCACAAATTTTGTTTTTTAAATTGGTCAATATTCTCTTGTGAGCTAAATCTTATTATGAGTTATTTACCCTCGATGTATCTCTTATCCGTTCTTTTTAAAGGCTATCATTACCTTATTTTTTATGTATTCCTTGTTACTCTAAAATGAAACTTTTCATTTTGTTTAAAAAATAGTTATTTAGATCTCATTTGACATGTGAATAGGTGTAGGATCCACCAAATTATTAGCAATCCTTGTAAATAATAGAGGATTAGTTCATGAGTGTGATCTTAAAATCTCATATAGAGAGAGATCACGTGAAGAGGTTAACGAATAAAGTTAGACGTACTTTCTTCAAAGAAGCTAATCTGTTACATAATCTGTTACAACAACTACTTGAGTTAATTAAATAGACATTTTCTGTTTTTGATCTTTGTTGAATAACACTATTTTCAACATTGAAATTAATATATATCTTTTGGGATATGTTTGTATGAGAATAATTATCATTATGTTCCAAAGCTTTCTTCTCAGATGAAGGTAATGGTTAAAATATTCCTTGGATAGATTATCATAAAGGTGACGACAAGAGTAAAAAAGGAGAGACTTTATCAAGTTCTATTTTTAAGATAATCATGATTTTAGTGCAAAATAAAATTTTCTTTTCATAAGTGTAAGAGATGTTATCACTACCAAAAATCTAGTAATAGAAGGTCTAAGAATAAATATAGTGATTAAAGTAATTTAAAGGATATCCATAAATTGACATTTAAGATGATGTGGTTCATGATATATGCATGCAAATGAGAAATTTATTACATTTAGGCAGGTAAGAAGGAAAATTCTTCTTAAATTTAAATAAAAGAAGAGCATTTAAGGATCTTTATCATCAAGAAGTATTGACGTGGTGCAATCCCTTGGAAAGTATTTTTGCATAATCATTTTTTCATTAAATCTAATAAAAAAATTTAATGGAAAGAAGGAAAATTAAACAACATTTCTCCAATACTATATCAAAAAATATGAAGAATCACATCCAAAAGGCCTACCAAATTTATGTTTTCTCGCCAATAAATGGAAAACAAATGAGGTGATAAAATATTGATTTCTCTATTTGAAGATAAATTTGCATTTTTACATTTAAAGTTAGTTCATTTTTTGACACTAAAAGCAAAGGGAGAGGAGTTAGACAAAAGTTGACAATTAAAGAAAAGGGAAAAAAGTATGTAACAAAATATTTCCGATATCCCCTACATGGACTTGTAAAAAATTTCTTAGAACAAAGAAAAATTAGTACTTTAATAAAAATAATTATATTTAAATAAAATTATAATTATAAAATAAGTCCATGTAAGGATATCTTAAAAAGAGAGAGATCAAAGAAGTAGCTTAGTCATTTTTGATTTCCTATTCATATGCTTCATATAGTGTAATGAATTTGGATAATATTTTGTATATCAAGGTCACTTCACACAAAATTTATTTTTTGCCTCTAATTTAATTCATATTGGGGGGAAATGAGTAGAGGTTAGAATGCTCCAATAACATTAGTTAATCTAGTAATAAAGGTTAAGAAAGTTCAATTATCTTCATCATACATAGATGAGTTCTACTAAGGCCCAATAGAATTATCAAAAATAAATATAGTAATTATAGGCTTAGTCCTTTCTTAATCTCTAACTATCAACCTAAGGACATGGCCATTAGAAGATTCTTTGATTTTTTTCGGATTCATGAGAATATAAAGCATAATTTAAAATGTAAAAGTTCCTTGTAAGAGAAGGATAATGAGGAACATTAGATAAGTCAAAATTTTATGCAACCAAAGGGGTCATGGAATCCACCATTGTAAACATATGTAGAGGATTAACATCTATTTAGACAGCTTAATTAAGATAGTTTAATGTATGATCTTCCTGTTAAGAACTATAAATGAGATAATTTTGTTAATCATCCTTAGAAGCAAGGTCTTCTAATTTATGTCTTAGTAGCAAATATCATGGATGAGGGAATAAGACCCTCCATGTTAGGCTGTATTTAAGGAGTTGCATCAATTTGGAATGAGAGAATCATGGGGAATATGATATTTGGATTTTACTGATGGTTCCTTCTTTGGAATATTTTCTACTATCATGAATGTAATTCCCAATAAATAAATAATGAGAGCATTAACTCGATCAATTTACTCTCAAAGATAATTTTTTTCTAAAATCCTTTACATTGAGAAGAAAGCCTAGTAGTTTAAGGAAAAGTATGGGTAACATAAATCTACACTAAGACTCTAATAATTAAGGTTTTTTATACATAAAGGTATTAGATGAATACACCCATAAAAAATTACCAAATAAATATCCCAAACCATACATAAGTGATTTGTCAAATAAGTAAGTTTTAAGATGTGGCAAAATAGAATCTATATATGGATATTGAGGGATTCATTTACAAAATTAAATCAAGATACCATTTTGATAACCCCACCAAATCCTCCTCAATCTAAAAAATTTTCTTCATAAAAAAAATTGTGCAATCCTCAATCCAAGCAAATATAATAAGAAAATGTTTTTATTAGAGTAATGAAATAGAGAAACTGCCTTCAAATAATAAAAATTTGTTATAATACTAGTAGTGGTAGGCATTTGTTCAACCAAAATATTGACTTAGCCTTTATATTGCAATAATGATTGATATTCATGATGTTTCCTGATATATTTTTTATTTTTTTCAAGGTAACCATTGTAATTTTGGTTTCAATAAAGAAATATTTGAGATAATTTTTTTATGGATATGTTTTATGTGTTGTGGGAGCTAAACTCTAAATAACTTATAGCTTATGTGAAATAATTATTATAATTAGTTAATTAGTTTGTTGGAGTTCCATTAGTTTCTTTTATTTTTATATCTACTCTATATATTATTATTATAACCTTATTTACATTTCTATGTCTTTATAATACATTGAATTCCTTATCTATATAGTTTTATATTATGGTTATGATGGGATATACAAGATTTATGAATTATACTCTTATGAGTGGTTTTTCAATTATCACATAGTTTCCACTTTAAGGGTGGTAATCTTACAAACAAACTCTTTGATGCTTATTATGAGAATAAGAAGATTTTTTTCTTCTTTACATTGTTAATATTTTTTAGTCTGTGAATTATTCTATTATCAAGTGTTATAAAAGCTGGCATAATGCTCCCTCATAGGAATCCACAATGACTAATGCAAGAAGTTATGATAAAATACTTATGAAGGAAGACTATTCAATTGAAATAAAGCCTTATCAGATTTGAGCAACAAAAGGAGATGGAGAGGCAAGAAATTGTGGAAGGATTGACGGAAAAAGATGGTATTAATCCTCTTTCATGAAGATAGCTCCATTGATGTTAAATTTATTAGGGGGCCATGATAGTGAAATGGCTATGGATCATCAAAAGAGGTGTGAATTGAAGTGGGCATAGTAGATTTGAGGGGAAATATGACCCAAATGAATTCATTAATGAGCTTCATATAGTGGAGAGTGTGCTAGAATTTAAAGAAGTCCAACCTAATCACATAGTCAAATTAGTAGCAATCAAATTAAAAAAGGGTGCTCCTCTTTAGTGGGAGAACTAAAAAGAACAAGAAACTGCAAAGACTATTGTAAAATTACAACATGGGTCAATATGAAAAAAGAGTTGAAATGGAAATATTTACCTGATCAATACAAGCAAGATCTATTTTTGAAGTTCACCATTTTTAGCAAAAGAAATTTGAGAATTGAATAATATAATACTGGATTTGAAAAATTCTTGCTTAAATGTGATTTGTGGGAACCTAAAGAAAATACCATAATAAGATATATCTATGATGGTTACAATATTCTATAGATAATAATGTTCAAATACAATGTTATTGGTCATTGTAAGATGTGGCCAATTTGGCTATTAAGGATTAAAATAATAATAGACATAAAAATAATCATTTAATAGATCTATTATTAAAGAATGGTAGGTTAGAATAAGAATATCAAGAATCTCACAATTGAGTGAGGATTCCTTCAATTATTTCAACATAAAGTAATTCTAGTAATCGTAGTGCATCATTGAATTATACTTTTTCCGGTCATGAGTATTTTAAATGTCATGAATTTTGATATATAGCATCAAATTGTCCAAATTGCCAAACTATTTTCCTTATTGAGAATTTGAATCTATGGTGGAAAAAGATGAAACAAATGAAGATTTTAAAATTTTGATCTAATAAAAAATATTCTCGTTAAGGATGAACAAGAATTAATGGTTTTATGATGAATACTTAGCAATGAAAAAGAAGAATTTTTATTATGACATAACATTTTTTTTACTTGTATTGTCCAAGAAAAACTATGTATATTGATAAAATATAGTGGAAGTTGTGAAAATGACTACGATAAATAAATTGTAGTTAAAATAGAAGGTACAAAATTCCTTAGATTTTGTTTTAGGCATTTTCATTCCAAATCATCATCAATATCATTTGAAACCAGATGAACATGAAAAATTGTGATGTCAAGTTGAGGAATAAATTTCCAAGGCATTGGTTAGGCCAAGATCCAATCCATGTGTTGTGTCAGTTCTATTTGTACCAAAAAATGGCATATTTTGAATGTGTATTGACAACAAGGATGTTAACAAAATAATTATGAAGTATAGATTCTTGATTCCTCACATTGATGACAATATTGATCAAATATATGAATCAATTTTATATTCTATAATAAATTTTGTGAAGGAGCTATCCTCAAATAAGGTTGAAGGAAGAGGATGAGTGGAAGATTGCTTTCAAAATAAAAGATGGTCTTTATGAGTGGATGATGATGCCCCATGTTGTCTAATGCACCAAATACTTTTATGCATTTTATAAATAAAAAATTTGCAACCATTCATGAATAAATTTATAGTGGTATTTTTTATGATACTTTTGTTCACAATCATATAGTTGAAGAGCACCTTCAATATTTTAAGTTATTTTTTAACATCTCTAAGAACATAAGATATTTGTTAACCCAAATAAATTTCAAAAAAATGGTCTCAAAAGTCAAATTTTTAGTAATTTCTATTGCAAAAATTAAAGCTGATGCGATTAAAGTCAAGGGTATTCTCTTTTGGCCAACCCCAGGATCTTTCTTGAAAGTAAGGAGGTTTTATGGACTAGCCTTATTTTGTAGGAGGTTTATTTAAAATTTCACCATAGTGATTGTTGTTGTCACTAATATCCTTAAAGTTGAACATTTTTATTTGGATAATGTTGCTTAAGATAATTTTTAAAAATTGAAACTGTTAGTTACAATAACAATAGTTTTAGCTTTATCCAATTTCCATCAACTATTTGAAATAGAATGTAATGCTTTGAATGTTAGGATTGGGGCTATCCTTAGTCAAGGAGGCCATCTTATAGCTTATTTCAATGAAAATCATAGTGATTCAAGGAGAATATATTCTACCTATGGCAAACAATAATATGGAATAATTCTAGCATTATATAAATCCTTATATGTTAGGCCATGAATTCATTTCATTTTTTGATCATGAATCCAATAAGTATATCAATAATCATAAGAAATTAAAAGGAAGGCATACCATGTGGATAAAATGTTTATCTATTTTTCAATATTGAATCATAAATCAGGATGAAATAATCACGTGGCAGATGCAACCAGTCATCAACATTTATTATTACAAACTTAGAAATCAAAAGTGTTTTGGATTATATGTGTTCAAGGATTTATAATCCAAAAAGCTAATTTCAAATGTATTTATAAATGCCAACCCATACCATAACAACTATATCAAATTGAATAAGAATACCTTTTCTATGGGAATAAGCTATGTATTTGAAATTGTTCTTCTTGTACTATGATCATGTCATAATGTCATAATGTCATAAAGGAAGCCTTGTTTGTCACTTTGGCTAGAACAAAACAATGGCTTTGATTCATGAATATTTTTATTAGCCAATTTTATATTAAAATTTTACCTGTTTCATCATGCAATGTCAAACTTGAAGAATTGCCAAAACATTACTTACAAACAAATTTTTTGATTATATACTTCTTTATCAGTTCTAGAAGCTCCTTGGTAGACGAAAATATTGATTTCATGTTGGGATCCCCTCGTACTCATTTCAAGAAAGAATTTATTATGGCAGTTGTAGAGTAATTTTCAAAAATAGCATATTTTATGCCTTGTTCAAAAACTTGTGATGTTATTCATATCTCAGATCTATATTTTAAAGATATTGTCATATTACAAAAAGGCCTAGAATCTATTACCTTCAATCAAGATGTTAAATTTCTTAATCACTTTTGGAAGACACTTTGGGGTATGTTTGGAACTAAATTTTAATTCAACTCAACTACACAACCACAAATAGAAAGACAAATGAAAGTGTATTATGGGAAACTTATTAAGGTGTTTTGTTGGTAAAAACATTAAGAAATTGGATATTATTTTATCTCAGGTTAAATTTGCCTCTAATCGATCTAGGAACCAAACTATAGGGAAGAGTCCGCTTGAAGTTGTATATGGGTTCAATCCTATTACTCAAATTGATTTAATTCCACAAGTGCCAACTACAACTTTCAACCTTGAAGGGGAGCAACGAAGTGCATAGATACAACAAATGCATTCTCAAAATATATAAATGGTTATTAAAAATAATGTTAGTTATCAAGCTCAGACTACTAAAACCTAAAAATATGTAAGTTTCAAAGTAGGAGAACTTTTATGCATTAGAGTGCAAAATCAAAGATTCCTTTCAAGTCTTTTTGGAAAACTCAAACCACGAGTTAAATTGTCCTTTTAGAATTGTGAGAAAAATTAATGATAATGTGTATTATATTGATTTGCCCGACGATTTAAGTGTATTAGCTACCTCAATATGGCAGATTTATCAACTTATTATGACCCAGAGTCTTGCCCCACTTCAAAAGATTAACACGGGGCTAAACTACTGAAGAACTAACAGCTTGGGTGAAGCAATTTTTCTTGTTAGTTAATTAGTTAGAGTTCCATTATTTCTTTTGTGTTTATCCATAGTCCCTATATTATTATTGTGACTTTTTTTTTACTTTATGGTGCTTGTGTAGCCCATTGAATTTTTCACATAAATAGTTTTGTATTGTGGTTAGGATTGGATATACAAGATTTAAGAATTTTAATATTGTTAGTGATTTTTCTAGTATCTATTAGTTTTGGCTCTAGGTGATGGTAAACTTGCAAACAAGATTGATGCTTGTTTTGTGAATAAGACTTTTTTTCTTCCTTCATCTATACTTTCTTGGTAATTGAATTAGTAAAGTATTAATATGAAACATTGGAAATATGAATCCTACCTTAGAAAACTCATCCAATTAAAATAAATAATTCAAATTGACTTTCATCACCAAAACAAGAAGTATTTATCTTCTGATTTGTATGATTAAATTTCATATTGGTCAAGTAGAACCTTTCTTTTCCATCACATCTACATGAAAAAAATCTTTCTTTGGAAATAGAGTAGTTCATTTTTTTTTCTTGAGGCTTGGCCAGAGCTGTTATTCAAACTCGTAGTTTAACTAGCAAAATAAAAATGTATTTACTTAGCTCTAATTATTAGTACGTTCCAATCTTTTTGACTAGTTTGCAATACTTGCTTTAGAACATTTGTATATAGGCATTGTTTCATTAAGAGAATGAAGTCATGGATAGTAGATGGGCTTGTGGAAACATCCCACACTAAGCTATGGCTAAGAGATCACAAAAATCATGAGAAAAGTTTTGTAAATTGGAATTCATATTAGCTAGACATGGCTTTTCCTTAAATGATTAAAGAACCACAGTTTATTGTTTTTCTTGTTCACAATGAAATACACTTTAGTTTTATAGAATTCATTTTGTTATTTTTTAATGCAATTTTTTATTAATTTAATATAATAATAATAATCCTATCATTGACTTATTTTCTTATTGTTATTACAGAATTGGTATCAAGAATTATCAAAGCTGAAGGCCAAATATGAATCTCTGCAACGTTCCCAGAGGTTCCTTTTAACAATTAAATAATAAATAATAAATAGTATTCAATTTACTATTGTTTGTATTTGTTCAAAAAATTTAGTTAGATGCTACAAGATAGTAAGTTATTAATAATGCTACTTGAAGGGTAACTTGCATACAATTGATTTTAAGGAATATATAATAACTGAAATTATTTGTCAAGTATTAACTATAAATCCTATGAAGGCATTTGCTTGGGGAAGACCTAGACATGCTGAGTTTGAAGGAATTGCAGCAACTTGAAAGACAACTTGAATCATCTCTATCTCAAGCAAGGCAAAAGAGGGTATTTATAATATTTCTTGGTTTTATCAAAATTTACATATCACGTATATTTTACTGTAGTTATATCTATTTAATGCGCTTGTCACTGCATTGAAATGACTACTATTATATGTATCATCTTGTTGCTATCAGACATCACACATAAAAAGGCTTACGATTTGGAGGAATCAAGTTTATGTTTAAGAAAATTGTGTATGGAGCTATTTAAAGGTTTAAAGCTAATATACATGGAGTAGAGAAATTGAGGAATTTTTTTCTTATTAACTAGATAGAAATTAAAAAAATTCATAAAAAAGAAAAATTAGGAGATATAGTAACCTTAGTTTAATTGTTTGATCAAATTATCAACAGTGCAATACCCGAGTTCGTGTGATGAGCATGCCAAAACTCTATATTTATTTAGGATTGGTAATCTATTTCACTAAGTGATTAGAAGTGATTTAATGATCCTTTTAAGAAATGAGTTATGCAATTAATTATTTGAATGAAGGAAGTGTGATGGAACTGAGTGAGTTTCAATCATATAAGTTTAGGTGCATTCTTTTTTCATTTATAATAAAATAAAATATTATAAAAGTAATGAGATGATAGCAATATTAGTTTTGCTTAAAATAATAATAATATAAATTTACTATTAATATGGTGAAAAATGAAAATCACTTAAGCCGAAGAAAACAAAATAACTAAGTTTACAAGTTGTTTTTTCTTATTTAAAAATAAAATTTCATGATTAAGTATTAAGTACAATTCATCAACTTAAAGAGATCTTTGGTCCAGGTCTCCGCCTGCCTGTTTCCCGACTCCGCCATGCCCAGTCAGGCGCTCACCGCCTCCAGCTCGCCGGCGACGTTGGCCGCCGGCGTGCCCTCCTTGGTGTTTGGATTTGCTAGATCTGGCATTCGCGTCTCTAGCGTCACTCTCCCTCCTTCATCGCGCCCTGCCCTAGGGTTGGAGTCTGCCGCAACACCTTGCCGGCGTCCCCCCGACGTTCAAGCCAAGGAGCCCAGGTACTTTCCTCGGGGCTAAATCAGCTATGGCTTTGCTCACTTGTGCTGGGGCTGCTACTGACATAGTTGTCGCACCTGCTCATTCTTCCTTCTCACCGGTGGTGGCGTTGTCCTCCGGTGCGCCTTTGTCGACCGATGCTGATGTTGGTTCTTGTATTTAAGTGGATGTTGCATTGGAGGCTCCTTCATCGCATCCTCCATTTTGCCCTCTTATTTTTTGTGGAATTGCCCCTTCCAAACCGAATGGTGTTTCTTCTTTGCCCCCATTTAACTTCGCTCCTAAATTTTTTGGAGAATGTTGCTCCTCAGGTGTCGAGTGGCTTAAAAAATATTATGTTGCCTCTTTGTTCTTGTGCTTCCCACAAGTTGGTCCTCAGCCAATTGGCTATTACCAATAATCAACGGAGGTTGGATCGTGCTTTGGTTGGCATGCTTCTTGGGCATAATCTACCCCCACATCGTCTTGCACTTAGAATTGCAGAAGTGTTGATCATGATTTGATAATTTTTAGTTTCTTACTCTTAGTCAAGATTATTTTTCATGAAATTTTTATTCCGTTAAGGCATGAGACATTGTTATCATAGGGGTCCCCTGGTTGATCGGCGAACATATTTTAGGTTTGGACTGTTGGTCCCCCTCATTTTCCCAATCTTCTTCGAATGATCTTTTGGTACCTATTTAGATCCGCTTTCTCCAATTGTCACTTCTCTATTAAGATTCTGACAACATTGCTTGCATTGCTTC
>JAJTCX011603717.1:0-10590 GCA_022495875.1 Bletilla sinensis
CATCTTGGTATTAATGAGCAATGCGTGAAAGAGATGATGTTTAACAAGTGAGACATAGGGTCGTTGGGCTAAAATATTTTCTGTAGGGGGGGTTAGATGGAGTGAGGGAAATAAGAGTAGGGAAACAAAATCATATGATCAAGAGCAATTTAAGTAGTTTGATTAAGAGTATAGTCTCAACAAGTATGTATCTATCCTTTGAAGTATCTAAGTGTTAATATTTATAAGCTTCTTTTTTTAAACCAGCTGGCTGTAAGAGACAACTTGATTGATTATTAAATATTTCAAGAAGTGAACTATTGTTAGATGGTGATGGTATGGCTTGTATTAGAGAATAATAAGATTGTTTAGGGAATTTCAGATTTATTTTTATAGGAGAACATGTGGCATGCTGTCATTGGCTAAATCATACAATATTGGTGGTTAAATATGACATGACATCGTGCGGCAAATTTGATAGGATAAGATCATGTATATAAAAATTTGTCTGAGTATGAGATTAGTTAATGATTTGACTAAATATATTGATCAAGATCTATTAGTGATTGTGTGTCTGGCAATGGTATATGGCTGATAGACATGGGTCATGATGAACCTACGCCATCCGGAGAGTGATAACTATAAGAAGATGAGCAATGTGATGCCTCATTTTTTAGGACTGTCCAATTGGCAGGATAATTTGACTCTCAAATCCTATCAGTTCCTATATAACGATCAGATTCATTCAAAACTCCCTGCTTGATCTTTTGATAAGACTAGCTAAACCAATCAGTCTCCATGTGCTCATCTTATTCACTATCCGGGCAGCCGATGCCAAGCAACCCAAAACTTGGTTCTGATCGTTACCTATAATGGCACATTAGGATGGTTAACCCTCAATGATCTCCACTCTCTCCTCCACAACTAGAGACACATGGCAGACATGCCAACCACTAAATGCAATAATGGGGACATCTTAAGAGGCCTATAAAAATGAGGGAGAGTGATTATAATATGAGGGACTTCTTTTTTTCCTTTCTCAATTACTATAATAACAAAGCTAATGCACTCTAGAATGGACATAGGCAAAAATCATTGAACCACTCATATAATGTTCTTCTTATATTTTTCTATTTCAATTCTATTTAAGCATTCATCTCCATCAACCCAAGTAATCTAACATGTAGCTTGTTTTAAATCCTTTTTCCCTCCTCGAATCACAAATGGAGGAGATCTAAGGTTGAATTTTGCTTGAGCATGTGTTAACAATTTTTGCACATTAACATTTTTCTAGTGCTCTTAATTTGAGTTAGTCAAAAAAAAAGTTTGATTGATGATCATCAAGATCATAATGACTTGTTGCTGAACATCACTGCTTTTATGCTAGCCTACAAAGAATGGCACAAAGGGCACCTATGCTTAACCCAATCTAATGGTGCTTCTAACAAAATTACATGACCTCTTGAGCAAGATGGATGCCTTATTGAATGCAGCTCTATGTCAAGCCACATCGGTAAGTGCCCTAGTCACCTGAGGGATGATGAATCATCCATTACCTCATGCCTTCTCTGAGGCCATGTACCTGATAATTCTGGTGATGCTAATAATGATTCTAATAATGTCAGCTCTAATGGGGAAACTATAAGCGAAGTGCCTTATAGTGGCTTCACTCAAGAAATACTCAAGAGTATGAAATATATACTCTATTATGGGTGAAAATTATATGAGAAGTCTCCCCATCCAAGGTGAAGATCCCTCCACTGGATCATTACAAAGGGCTAACATACCACATAAAGCATCTCAAAAGTGTTGATGATGCAATGGCATTAGCCCCCATCTTTGGTAGCCTATATTGTCATATCTTTGCCACCATATTAAAAGATGTCGCGTGAAGGTGGTTTGTGAAGATTCCACTTGATGGCATCATCTCCTTTGATGGGTTATATTAGTAGTCTGTAGTTGAGTTCGATGCTTCCAAGTAGCCATTGAAATCCACCCATACCCTACTACATGTTAGGTAGGGGAAAGGGAGTCCCCCAGTATTATGCATACAAGTTCACTGAAGACTCTTGGGAGATCATAAACTCAGAGTCTGGGTGGAAAAAACGGCCTTCACCCTAGGCCTTTATAACTCCCTCTTCAAGCACTCCTTGGCCAAGAAGAATATGGTCAAATTAGAGGAGATGTTGGAACAAGCCTCTATGTTTATTGATGTAGATAATGGTTCTCTTATAACCCGACAGGGGAGCTATTATGTTGAACCAACACAAACATCCTCTCAAATAAGAGAGATTGAGGTCATCATTATAATTATCCTCATATGATGCAGGCTAAGACATTCATTGATTGCCGACAGGATTAGGGATGCCGCTTAAACATAGACAGTTTATTAAGAAGGCATGAGGAGTTGCATCCCTTCAATACTAGGGGTCGAGATGCCCCTTATTAGAATTCAACATAAGGATCAATAAGATCTTCTCAGCTATATGGGAGAAATACTAATTTTGCTTATTGGTACCCCTCTACAACAATGTAAATAATCAAGATAGTTGATAGAGGTGTGTGTACCATAACAAAAATAATAATTAAACAAAGGACTATTGGGTCATCATGGCACTACTAAAAAATATCCTAAAGGAGTGCCATATGAAGAAGTTCTTGGTGAAACCATTGCTATCGCCTGCCACCCATGTAGAATAGAGGCGGGTGAACCAAGGAGGTGTGCAACTATGGTTGCCCATGGACACCAATTAGTAGAATAATATGGGGGTTATACATTATCGAGTGCTTAATTGTTATCATGAGATGCATTGATATTGGAGCCTCATAGAATAAGAGCCTCTACCAGTTTTTTATTAAAGTAAACTCCATTAATCAATATCTTTCTCTTATTACGTCCTTTTTAAATAATGATCTTCTATTCGCCCAAAATAAATATAATGATGTAATCACTATGGGGTATCATGTATCCTCTTAGGCATTAGTAGCTCAATGAATATGTTATAACTTTAACTCATTGACTGGATGAGATTAGACCTCTAGAATTTATGGGACCCAAAGGGTTGCTTGGTAGGCTTTCTAAGGGAATAGAGGATACTCATAGGGATAATCTCCATAGATTTCATTCTTGGAGAAGGAAATAATAAGGATATGATAAGGGAAGGCTTCATAATCCTTTGGGTGCCATCGGCTTATAACTCTATCTTCAGTCTCTCATTATTGGACACCTTTTAGGTGGTTATCTCAAGCTACCATCTATGTGTTAAGCTACTGACACCGAATGGCCTTGGATCAGCATTGGGTGGCCTATAATCCTTCAAATATGCCACATGAATAATTTCCAAAGATAGTGTCAGTCGAAAGGTTGTAAAGATATAACATCTAAGATGATTGAATCATATAGGAGATCTAAGAGGCACCTACATCATTCATCAGGAGTCCAACACACAAGTTACAAATCAACGCCACATACAAATATACTTACTTCATTCGAGAAGAAGTGCAAAAATTTCTTAATGTCGACTTCATCAGAGAAGCCATATATATGGAATGGGCATCCAATATGGTGATGGTTAAGAAGGAGACCAAATAATGGTGAATGGTGTCGACTTTAAGAAAGTGAATGATGCATACCCCAAAGACTCTCACTTGTTTCCCAACATTAACACACTAATAGACTTAATAGTGGGTCACACCTGCTTGAGTTTCCTCGACACATTCTTAGGATATCACCAAATTAAAATACATTTGAATGATAAAGAAAAGATGAGCTTCATTACTTAATAAGGCACCTTATGCTATATTATCATGCTCTTTGGGTTAAAAAACATATGTGCCATATATCAAAAGCTCATGTATAACATATTCTGCCAGTAATATAAATGAAACTTGGAATTTTACATTGATGACCTACTGGTGAAGAGAAAGTCTTCCATTGATTACTTGTGGGACCTGGTGAAAACAATTGGGACCCTCCAAAAATATAACATGAAGCTCAATCTGATGTAATGCATATTCATATCCAACTCAAGGAAATTCTTCGGTTCGTTATCACCCTTAAAGGCTTCCAACTAAATAGATAAGGTTTGAACAATGCTAAAACCATAATAACCAAGGTCGATGAAGGGAATATAAAAGCTAATAGGGAATATCACAAAGCTTAGTAGGTTCATCTCCCGGTCGGGCAAACACTACACCCTTTTCTTCAAGGTGTTTAGGAAGATAATGGTGTTCAAATTGATGCCTAAATATGAGATAATATTCATAAAACTAAAGGAACTATTAACCTCTCCTCACATCCTTAAAAGTCCCTAATTATTGTGGATCTTATATAAGTACCTCATTACCTACATAATAATGGTTAGCTTAATGCTTATTAAGGAGGAAGGTAATCACTAATAACTAGTGTGATATGTTAGCCACTCCCTTAACATCCTAAAGGAGGTACCCATTGATAGATAAATTAGTATTGGTCATCATTACGTCCACATAGAGGATCAAATCTTATGTCTAAATTCATTCAATTTGGGTGGTCACCAACCATCCTATTTACCCAATGCTACAAAAACCAAAGTTGTCTGAAAGGTTGACAAAATGGTCAATTAAGTTGAGTGAATATGAGATCAATTACAATTCTTATTTAACCATAAAGGCATAAATCTTAGTGAATTTCTTGGCAGTCTCTTATCGAGGAATCGAGGGGCCAATCAGATGATCAGGAAGGTGCTTGGACCCTCCACATTGATAAGGCATCCATGGAAAGTAATTTTAGGATTAAAATCTTATTGAATAGTTTGCAAGGCATGATCATTACTACAACCATTCGGTTGGGATTTAAGTCTACAAATAATAAGGCAAAATATGAAGTAGTGCTTGTTGGACTAAGGATGGCCTTCAGCATGGGAATGAAAGCTTGATAGTACATGCAGTCTAACAACTTATAGTGAACTATATATTTGAAACCTATGCGGCAAAGGGCCTCATGTTGGTGAAGTACCATGAGAAGGTCCTGGTGGAAGTCATATAATTTGAGCAATTTGAAGTATGTCATGTACTGCTTAAGGAGAACTGAGTTGCTGACTTGCAATCCATATGCACCAAGAAAGGAGCTTGCCAACCCCCCATTAATGAGTTAGGGATTATACAAGTGGATGTTCCACTAAGCTGGATGGAGGAAATCAAGCTACATTTGATGCATGAGACTTTATCAGCCAGACATGATAAGGAGAGGTTGGTCAAGTACTAGGAGATGAGGTACTTCCTAGTGGACGATGTCTTATTTTTAAAGGGATTCTTAGGAATCTCCAAATGGTTCTTAATAATATTCGTAGGCTAAGAGGTATTGGAAGAAATTCACTCAAGGGAGTTTAAAAGTCACTCAGAAGGCAATATCTTAGCTAAAAAGGTCATTTGATAGAATTACTCTATCTAACCACAAAGAAAGACACCATAAACTTCTATAAGAGATGTTAGGCCTCAAATCAATTGCCAGATTATTTGCCAACTAGCACAAAAACTATATCTGATCACTAATCTATGGTCATTTATCATGTGGGGGATGGATTTCATTAGTCTATTACCCCCAGGGGGTGGCAATAAAAGATTTATGTTGGTGCTAGTGGACTATTTCATAAAGTGGGTTGAGGTGACCATAAAGGCAGTCATCAAGTTCCTATTTTTTATGGTCAAAATTATTCACCAAGTATTGGTTGTCCCTCATAATAATCATGAATAAAGGCACTTAGTTTAATAATAAGAAGAAGATAGGATGTTGTAAGGATTAGGGGTTAACCTAAAGCTTTCTTCTATCACTCACCCCTAAACAAATGGGCAAATTATAGAAACCAATAAAGCAATCATCATCCTTCTAAAGAAGTGTTAGGTGCCTAGAAGGGGGCCTGGATGGAAGAAATTTTTACCATCCTCTAGGCCTACCATATGACTCCATCCACTGTCATCAAAGAAACATCATTTACCCTGGCAATCATTGAAGAGACCCTCTCTATGTCAAACTCTACAATTAGACCAGGCAAACCATGGAGATAAGCCATATGACCTTGGAGGAAGGCCTTGTTTGGTATGACAGGAATGCTAAAAAATTGGCAATCAATCTTAATTTGTTGGTGGAATGTCGATAGAAGGTGGGTGCTCAGATATCCTTCCAAAAGGCATGGGCCACATGATATATTAAAAGTCATTTTTATTAAAGAAGCTTCTAATTATGCAAACTCATTTTATAAAAAGTTGAAGTGATATGAGGAAGTGGGACAACCAAAAAGTTCATCACCAATTAGTCTGGCCCATTATTGAACCTTATTTTAGTCTAAGCCTAATTTTGGTTAACCAAGGCTAGCCCAAGCTTAAATAAGAGTCCTAGCCATGTATAGTAAGTGTCTAGCTCACCTCTCCCTGGCAAGTCCTACGATTACACCTATTTAGCTTAGTTAACTCTAAGCTTATATATATATATATATAGTACTAGGTGGCCACTAAGTTGTACATGACTAAGATCTAGCACTGACCTAATGACCTAGCTTAGCTCTTACGGCCATATCACTACTTGAGTTATGCTTAAGAAATAGCTTAGTCTAATTGCCTAAGCTACTTAAGACACCATTAGCTCAAATGAGCTAGCCCGATATGGCTTAGCCTTAGGTTGACTCAAGTATTAGTCTAACTTAACCTAATGACTTGGTTGTAAGGCATTTGACCTTAATTAAGTCTTAATTGTACACACTTTATCCCGTGCATAATTTCTTAGATCTATTAGGTGTTTAATCAACCCTAAAACTCACTAGACCCTATGCTTAACATGAACTCAAGCTAGCCCAAGTACACCCAATGTGGTTTAAACCTTAAATTCATGATATAACTTCCATGGGTTTAGGATATGTTCAAGTGGAACCTTCTTCATCTAATGAACCTATGGAAAGCACCCATGGTCACATATCCTAGAGGTTGATTGATTTCATCAAGCTTGATCACATTGGACTTAATGAGTCATTTGCCCCTAATTGACCCAAGCTTAACCTAATAGAGCTAGTTGATATATTCTTATAGTTACTTAGATGGTAATTGAGCAAAGCCATCATCTTAGCTCAAATGGAGCCCATTTGACTAAGGTCAAACTTGACTACACTTAGGTAAAGCCAAGGAGTTCATTTGTCAAATTGACCTAAGCTTATTATTATAAGGCTAGCTAATAGCATATCTTATATGCGTAGATGGTATTTAAGCTTAGTTATGGTCGGTTAAGCTTAAATAGACTCAATTGAATTAGGATTTACCAAACCCAAGCTAGACCACTTAATCAAACTAAGTTTGATTGGTCAATGTCACTCATGTTAAGGTCCCTCGCTTATTTGGCCTCTTTCATTGATCCAATGGATTTGTTCGCAAGCCATTGTAGCTATCCAATTAACTTCGATTAGATGACAACCAAGGTGACCCTTACCACCTTATCATTTTGCTTATGCTTTCTAATTGGTTGTAACATCTTCATCAAAGGGAGGGGAGGTCTAAGACTTTATGTCAATAATTTAGCATCTCCCCTGTAATAACCCAACGATAGTGTAATGACTACAGAGCTCAGGAAACCTTAGTTATAAACAAGGTTATGAACTAATGTGCATGAGGATTCCTAAGTACATTTAGTACATTCCTTGTGAGTCCCTGAGTATTTTTGATTCAAACTTCCCCTCATATCATCTCTATATTCAAGATCACATAACTTTAATGAGGTTTTGATTTCAAACTCACCTACACATTGATTAAAGATGAGACAAAGGTTATGCTACTTAGAGTGATTTTATCTCATTTAGGCAAAGCTCCTATAATCAGGATGGCTATTATAATTATTTTAATGAGGCAATCTCCTTAAAATCCTAAAAAATGCCCCTAGGATCTTACCCTTTATGAATGGAATACACATAACCATTGGATCCAACCATATAATTAACTGGACCTTTCCCTCCTAATGGTGTCGGATGATTAACATGTCGATTTCAACCTCAGATCATTACAGGCAAAGCCATTTATATGAATGTCTTTAATGTTCAACTTAAGGTTGAAGAAGGTCTATGGGCCATTGGATTTGATTAGCCATAATCCAACGGTCTTATGCTAATTACATTTAATTTAGTCTTAGGTTTCAAGCCCTAAGTCCCATGGTAAATCTCAGACCATTTAATCTTAATTGAATGTTATATCTTTGATTTAATTCAATATAAATAATTAAGTATTAGGTATAAGTTCTAAGCTACCATAAAATTTTTGAGATTATTCTATTTTTATCAAACAACATTGATCACTCCTGCATCAAAACTATAGGACCCTCCTCCTGATTTGTAACAAATTAGGGTTCTCCAAGTGTAAAGTGCATGATCATTATGTAAATGAATTAAATGGGTATTAATAAATAAAAAATGAAGGATTAAAAATCAATAACTCACTCTAGAAAAATCCTTAAAATATAGAATAAATTTCTACAAATCCATGAAAATATGGAGAGTCAATAAAAAATAGCATAAAATAGTTATTCTCTTTGTCTCCTAGTTTAATTAATTTCTTGAGAATTGAAATAAGTCTAATAAAATCTAAATGAGTTCAAAAAATTCTTAAATTTTATAGGAGGGTTTATAAGGTTAGAACCAACCTCTGATCCCAATTCCATAAGCAATGGACCTTATTAAGCCACTTTGGATTCAATAAGTCCTAATGTGACCCTAACTTAACCCTAGGTTTAGTCATAGCCTACCCTAGCTAGCCAAGGCTCATCCAAGTCAATCTAGGAAATATTAATTGATATTGATGAGATTATAAAGTGATCAACAAGATTTGATTACTCTTAGGTAAACTCTTGGCCAAATTATATAATCTTATGTGCATCCTATATTAGGTTGGCTAGCCCCAAATAAGCCTAGTTAAATGTAGTTAACCATGGGCATCCTTAGCTAATTTTGATCATAGAAAAACCTCTAAGGAGCTTTCTTAAAGTCTAGGTAATCCTAATAGTGCTCTAAACCAAGTTGAGATTATTCCATATCACTTGGCTTAATTATTAGCCTAAGTAAACCTCGGGTGGACCTAGCTTTCTTTAGGTTAGGTCTTGATTATCCTAGCCATATCTTAGAGACCCTATTAAATAAATTTTAGGAGTTCTCATGATGTTAAACAAAGCTTAAGCCTCTTCCCTAACCTAAATTGGGCTTCATATGTTCTTGGGAAAGTCATATCTCCTACATGGGTCATATTTGTGTAATTACCCTAATGACCTCTCCTTTATTAGGTAGATCTTAGATTGCCCCTTCACTAATAAATCTAGAGCCTTCCTAACACCTCTTAGGAAAGTTTCTAAGAATTATCCTTAGGTGTTGATCTTTGGTCTGCCCTACGGGTTTCTTAGAAATTTTAGGTAAATACATAATAATTAAAATGATAAATTCAATTTATTTTTTCTTTTATTAGTTTTCTTTCCATCTAATAGATGAATGCTTATAGTAATTTGCCTTGGGTTGATTGGACTTATAGACGCTCAATCAATATTTGGATTAAATAAAAAAATTTGATAAATATTTTGAGAATTCAAAATAAAATATTAAACATTTCAAGATATTAACTGCCTTTAAATAAAAGAAAATTCTTAAATTCAAAGAATTAAGGAAATCATCTTGACAAGGTCAAATACATTTTGGTATTTTGGAAAATTTTCAAATATTAAATTTACCTCTAAACCATTAATCATCAAATGGGATTAATGTAATAGTCAAATATCATTAATATTTAAATAAATCTTTTGACATTAATCAATCATAAGAAAATCTTATTAATATTTAATTCAAAGATTTAAAGATTAAAATTGATAAGGTCAAACTCTTAATATTTTGTAAAATCAAAATATTAAATCACCCTTAATACATCAACTGATGTTTGATTGATTAATCAAATGATTAATGATAAAGATATGCTAATGCTTTAATAAAATTTAAAACATCAAATCCCTTAAAAGAAATTGGCAAATTTCAAATTCCTAATATTTTGAAGACTCAAAATATCAAGATAATATAAAATTCACCCTCAATTTGGTTAACAATAAAATTAAGACTTGTGGTTAACTAATCAATGATTAATAAGAACTCATTTTATTAAAAAATATTAATAATAGACATCATAGTTTGTGATGATTTATTATTGTATGCTTGGCTTGGATGATGTGATGGCACTATTATGTGGCTATGATGTGCAAATGCGTATACATGCATACACTATTCTTTTGTAGGTCTTATAATAGCAAACTGTTAAATGCATTACAAATGCTAAATGCTAAAGGTGGCTAAAGAGCCAATTCTTGCTTGGCACAAAGTGCCTAAGCTAAAAGTAATAGAGAGAATTTTGTTTATGTGTTGAATGCCAAATGAATGTAAGCTTGTTTTTTTTAGATTTATTTTTAGATATGAAGAAACCATGTAAATAAGGTATAATGTACAAGGAATTAACATGGTAAGAATTGGGGGTTGTTGAAGTTCTTTTTATACATTTGTAAATCCTTTTGTGTATAGATCTAGGACTTGGATGTATATATGCAAAGCCTAGTTGCTTTACATTTTTATTTTA
>JAJTCX011617719.1:0-28981 GCA_022495875.1 Bletilla sinensis
TTTGCTGGGAATCGCTCCATAATATATATATAAGTGTAAAAGAACCTCTCAAGTCTTGGTTGGAAGCCACTATTGCTGGGAGAAGCTATGTTCATTATGGTGCACAGTTTTGCCAAAGAAAATTTCTTTCATCTACCATGGCAAGTATTGGATCAAAAGTTCCTGCACTCACACGTTTTAAGATTGTGCCGAAAGAAGATACCACTATACCTAGTGTTATTTGGGACAGAGACGATGTGATATATAGTGCTCTTTCTTCCTATTTTAATCATCAGATATAGGTTCTGGTATTAGGTGAGAAATATCTCTTACTATAGATAAGGATTTTACAAACCTATCAGCATATTTAGATTCTAAAATTTTCTCTATACAATTTCTAAAATTTGATGTGATGGACTTCACATGCTTTGCACCACCCTGATATTGAATTGTACCGGACCTGTGAACTGTTACAGAGGGACCAGAGCCTGCTCCATCGGTAATAGAAAGTCTTCTAAATGAATAGCTTTCAGATCTAGTATTGGGAGGAGATATAATAGCATCTTCTGCAGGACATGCTGACATAATACTACAAGATGCATGAGTTAGGCCACATTCATATACTTCTTTTCCTGTAACAACTATAAATATAGGCTGTGTATTAGAAAAGACTACATTGGACCAGCTAACATTAGATTCTAAGATAGAACCTCTTTGTATCATATAATCTGTAAAAGGTATCGCATATGTACCCTGGGGCTGAGGCGACGAGATTGTTGTTACCTTAGGGATATCACCTCCAACAGTTGCAATATAATCATCTTTTGCATAGAGGATCGTACTTGAAGGGACACCTTTGATATGTATAATAGAATTTGTTATATGTGGCTGAACTAGTGTGCAGACAATTGTTATATTATTTTCTGAATCTATCCACTCTCCCATAAAATGTATTGCCCTCTTATATTTATTTATATTTATATTAGAGACCTTACACATTCCACACAAGAAGTCAGACACCAAAAGCTTTTGAGTAGGGGTGAGACATCCTAGAGGATACTGTTCATTGGACTCGGGGGTATCTTCAACAGTATATATTGTACTTGAATCTCTGTCTTTATTTCTTGAATCTACATATATTCTAGACGATGGTGTTGACAATTTGCCTGTCGCACGAGTATACAGAATATTTTCTTTGGGCATCTTGTTGGTAATGGCAGCATGTGCTGCATAGATGATCTTCAAAGCAACGTTGTTGCGATATACACACTGCCACAATGGGTTCTAGGCCTAGCAATGTAGATAATCTTCTTAAGAAGCTATCCAGTACACGCATAACAGAAGATTTAAGAGCTTTAAGAAATGAAGCAGGAGAATCTATGGAGGCTTTATCTTCTCAAACACCTGTAATGATACTACAGTCAATACAGGGAGAGTGCAAAAGAAGCGCAGATATTAGTATGGAACTATGTGAGCATATCAAAGATATGAGAAACACTATATCTCTTCAACAAGAGCAAATTGCAGATCTTTCCTCTTCTATACATGATCTTGTCTCCGTACTTGCTTCCAACTCAATAAAATCATCGTCGGGGAGCATAGTCCAATCCACATCTCTACCTGTCAAGGATTATTATTATAAGTCAAAAAAGATAAAGAACAAGTTTGATGCGGTTGCATGTATAATATCTCACCTGATACACATGGTATATCGTCATATGGACAATAAATTTATATTTTATCCTAACGGCACAGACCCTGATTTCACTGAGTTTGTTAGTATTGTACAGGCAGTCTGTACTGAAAAATGCCTTATTCAGACTGTTGAACATGGAGCTCCAATATCAGTAAGTGACAAAAGTAAGCCTGTCATGGAGAGTATATATAATAAAATTGCATCCAAAACAAAAGATGACAGTGCATCGTTGACAGAATCAAATATCAAATCTATATACAATGATGCAACACGTGAGGATATATTTATACATGTAAGATATGTTCTGGAAAGACTTTCATATCTTGAAGGTATGCTACCTCCTCGACAGATAGATGCCATAAAATCTATAGGCTATCCAATTGCAATAGGTGAAGAGGATGAACCATTAAGACTTAATTATGATGAATCTTGTTGGAAGCCACGAAAACAGCACGCTGTTACCAATATGGTCTTACAGCTACAATCAAAGCAGAGAATGGCATATGTGAAACAAATAATGTCAGGCAAATCTGTAGCTTCTGCCTATGGCTTTGCATCGAACTTCAAAGCTGGAAAAAAGTCAAAAGATGTCAAGACAGAGGCAGACCAGGACGAATAATACACTGGTATTTTAAAATAAACACTTTTTAAAACGTATACTGTTTCAATTAACACTTACTTCTCCTGTGTAAGATCTTTCTTGAGATCAGTAGCCCATGTACGCGATGGTGACTTCTCATCTTCCAGTTCTGTATGAGCATCGTAGGCAGGGTCTTCCTTCTTTCTTCCACGTATGTATTTTACAACCTTGGTACCTATAATACTATCTCCTACTATTTTATCCTGGGCAATTGTTTGAAGAATACCTGCATAGACTTCATCTTCAGGAATATTGTTTTTGAACCAATTAGCAAATGTAATTACATGAACTGTTTCCTCAGGGCTTATGTTCTTTAGTCCTTTTTTCCTCTTAGGAGGTGCATCCGTTGCAGGTGTGAGTACCTGAGACTGGGATAGAGTTGTATCCATAGCGGTGGTTTCTGATGGTGCTATAGTAGATGTTTCAATTGCTAACTTCTTCTTGACAGACTTGTCCTTGACCTTTTTCGCAGGTGTATTCTCAAGCTCTTGTTTAATATTAGGGGTAGATGGAATATCTATAGAGACTATCTCTAGCTTCTTTCTAGGAGGGTTGACCTTTGCAAGCTTCTCTATATCTTTAATAACATTTGAGCTAGATGTACCAGATACTCTTCCACCAGATTCGATAGATGCTCTAGCAGCATTTACATACTGTATAAATGACATCTGGTTGGCCTTAATAGCATTTGTACAACTTATTCTTGCTTTTCTTTCATTGTTCAAAGCTTCGGAAAGTTTCTCATAATATTGAACAAAATTAGGATCGATGCTCATTTCTTTCAGCCTATCATCAAGGGTAGAAATCTCAGTCTTGCTTGAGTTCTTTGCTATGACTAGGTTGTCAATTGATTCCATTAATGACTTTTCGCTCTGTTCTAGCCTAGCATTCCTGGGCGCCTCTTTGGGTGGCATTGTATGATACCACTCCACTTGTGCAGCAATTACTTTACTGGCCTGGCTATGGTTAAGAGTGAATGCACGCGACGGCAAGTCGCTTCTTTCTCTGGCTGCTGGGTTTCTACAACCTATAGCTTTAATTTTAATTATATCGGATGGGCACCATTTCTTAAGCTGATCCATCATAAGTGCTGCACTTTCTCCCATACCCACTATCGTAAATTCTTTTTGGTCCATAAAATAGCTGGCTATAATAACACTTTGAAGTGCTATACACTGTGCTTCCATTTCTATTGTAGGACCCCTATTTGTTTTTATTTCAGGATATATCATAGAAAATACAGTTTCATTTATCATTATTGTGCCATTGTGTAACAGGTGCCATGAGTTCCGTATACATTCTATTGTTCTCCACATATCAGTTCCATTGTAGTCGTAGATATCTTCGGCTAGTGCTTTTGCAGATCTTGGAGGTGCTTTACAAAGAGTATCATCGTACGAAAGTGCTGCTCCTAGTTCAGGATATATATTCTGAGGATATGGATTTTGTCCTATTATTATGGTCTTTATAGGCAAGTAATCTTTCCATGACATAACATAGTTCATATATGGTATAGCATAAGGCAGCGATAATCTTTCATATATGTTAATGTCTTCCAATAATTTCACACATGCATATTCCACAGCTTTGATATATTTTGAAGACATTGTACTATCTTCAACTTGGTTGAAAGGACATTTTAAAATTGTTCAAGTTGAGATGCTATCATTTTCTTTACATCTTCAAGTGCCACAATTGACGCAGCACTGGCAATACTAGAGCGCCTATCGTATTCGTTCATATCGACTTGTCCGCTTATATTGTTCAATTTAATCATCTTCTTTATTTGTAGTGCAGTTCTCGACATTTCATAACAGTCAGGACATACACCCTTGTACTTTACACCAGATATCATCTTTTCATAGTATGCAAATGATCCTATATACGAATTTCTTTCTCTTTTATATGCTATTCTTATTGCACCGTATCCTATTGTATAGCCTCTACATAGAGGTGATGCAGACCATGGGAGTGCAAAATGGTCATAGGATCGTCTACTGTTAGAAGAGACGTATATGGTCGACGATGATGCTGGAATACACCAAGTACAATCTTTGAGAGAATTTAGAAGATTCTTATATACCTCATCAAGTTCAGGATATACTATATATATAGATGATCTGCCTGCATTCATTGATGTAATTGTCTTTTTGAACTTAGCCTCAGTATCAACTATGACAATTGTTTTGATGCCTTTAAAATATGAGTTGATTGTATATTTATCTTCTTCGGGAACGACGGTCAATATAAGCTTTGATTCCATAGAGCAGGAAAGTATCATGGATTCTATTGTGTTTGATAGGCTAGTATTCTTTCTCAGGAGCAAGGCATATGTGTCAAACATTTCCATGTGCTCAAGTGTTTTAGCGAAGGTATATGCAAGCGTATCAGAAGCTCCCATTCTTATTTTGTTGGTGCTATTTAAAATATTTGCACAGCAGTTCATGTTCATAGAATTCAAAATATGAAAATTTGTCGATGGATCAAGAGAGTTAATAGAGGATAGACCTTGTTTGTTTTGCCCACAGTCTTCATGTTTATGTACACCCTTTTCGAATCTTTTTATTGTGGAAGACATAACGGTGAGCAGTGCAACTATTGTTGCTCTTGGTCTAATACTTCCATAAAACTAAGTAGTTTCACGAGTATTTTCCTTTCTGGTATATTATCCACAGGCTCATTTGTAATAGCCTCATACTCAACCTTTTGTGATTTTGCTTTGATATATACTACAGGTCTTGCTTTACAGAAATGAGAGTATCCATCTGTTATCATTGGACGGTGATCTTGAGTCATTGCTACCTTTTTAGAGTTTGTGAATAATCTACGGCATACATCTAACATATTGGATGGTACTTGAACTTTGTGATAGGCGTATCTACTGAATATTCCAGATGAAGAACATTCTACACCTCTTGCATTAAGATCTTTCCACGCACTCTTTTTCAAAATTGATGGGATATATACTGTTGCTCTCTCATCATCTGAACATAAAACACATCCCTGGAGTGCAAATACCAAATTCCTTTGAGAGTAGTTTGACATACATACAATCATATCATTTCTATTTGGCCCCACTAGCGATAGGACAGTTGTAAGACAGCTTTCTGGTATAGGTGCAAGTAGCTCAAAGGTATACTCATCAATAGTCATCATGTCGACTATTGTTATCGAATTGTTTTCTGGTGACTTGTCTACCGATATAGATATTGCACCCTGAGCAAAGCCAAATAGTTTATTCGATATATTATCTGCAAGCAATCCAGGGCTCCATTGGTTGAAATCTTGGCTTGAAATAAGATCTCTTGAATATTCATCATACGTACAGCTCGATTGGGATGGCATTCTTAACATAGTGCTTTACGCAACATATGTTGCACCCTGATTTTAAAATACTAAGCAGATGCATAGTCATGATAACTGTATGGCTTATTCTTAAATGGATTGTCTAGATATACTTTGAGATCTTTTGTAGAGCATACCATATTGGATACGTGCCTTTTGAGAATTCTTTCTATTTCTTCAAAGTCGTCCCCTGCACATGGTAGTGGGATAAGTGTTGTACCCTGCAAGGTAGTGTCATTGTATGTACTTCCATCACTCTTCTTTGTTACCTTAGAAACAAGCTTGCCATCTCCATATGGCATCATTTCTGTATGTATATATATTATAGTCTCATACAAGAAGTTCTTATCCTCAGAGCTGATGCTAAGCATTGCGTTATTTCCAAATACTTCATGCTGATGTATATCAATAAGCCATTTCTTTACATAATTCACTATATCTTGTATAGAAGATTCTTTGGCACTAAAATCTATCTCGGTGTATGGTGATGTATTCGTACAATTTTGTCTTGAAATAGGTAGTATAGATGTAAGAGTAACTTTCTGTCGTTCAAGAAAGCAAGACATTGTGAGTCTACAAGACAATAGTGAGGAGTGCAGCCTAGCTGCCGAACATTTTAAATATTGTACTTCTTACAATGCCTATTAAATCTATTCCTAAAAATGTTAATGTTACACACCATATCATGACAGAAATACTCAATAAATGATACTATTATATCACTTTCAATTTGTTTTATAGGAAGTTTTAGTTCAGTGATATCCCTCGATTGCATGTGGTAATCAGGGTTATGTTTTGATGCTATATGTTTATCTAGATTAAACTTACAGAGCATTTGGCGAGATTCTATTTCTTGTTGAGTTTGAGCCTTGATAATTAATGAAAATTTAAATTCTGAGTTCATCGAGTTAATATAAAATATAGAACTTGTATTTTCTTTACTGTAATTTAACATACTGAGCCACAAATATATATGGCTACGTATATTCTCCAGTTCTGATTTTGTTTTTATATAGAAATCGATACACCCTTCATCCTTACACATTTCAATAGGATATGTGAGAGATCGAACATGTATACTTGCATCGAGTACTGTATACATTATATATTTTCTGAATTGTGACTCTGAGCACCTATAGTTTGTTATCGCAAGTATGTTTATAATTTCGGATGTACTCCAGCATCGAAGAAAGCATTCTCTGATCACTGGATACCTATCAGTATCTCTATCAAATAACAATCGAAGAAAATATTGCAGGTCCATTTTCAAAGATGTACGTACTGCAACACATGTTGCTTATGTTTTAAACCTGTGAACTAATATCTATCATATATTCTGACACAACCTCTTTTATATATAGCTTTCTTGTTTCTGTGATAGGCATTTTTATTATATCTATAAAGTCCTTTATAATTTCCTTAATCTTTGAATCATCACCTCTGCCGAATGGTATTCCTATATGTGTCTGATCTTGTCTTAAGCCTATATCATATATAGGATATCTTGACTCTAATTTTGATTCTATACATGGATGAATATTTATATTTCCGAACATGTGTCCAGGAATATTCGAATTCTCTCTTATATTTAGAGATAGTGTGATATGATAACGGTACTCTGAATCGCATGAAGATATATTAAATATGGAATCTATATGTGCCAAACTAGAAGTTGAAATTCCTATCCATTGTTCGTACTCTGACATTATCAACATTTTGACCCCTTTTTTGTCGAATAGTATCTTGTCTATATTTAAATTATTGGGATATGACCATGGAGGAGATGCAAGTGATTTGACATGAACACCTTTATCGAAGCATGAGAAATTCACATAATCTTTCAATTCATTCTTTGAACAGTGATATGTAGTCCATGCTAATATATCAAGTACAGCATTCACATCCCAGCATCTTAAGAATGATCTTCGTATCATTGGATACCTATCATACTGCTTATCAAATATGGCTAGCAAAAAGGTATGGAGATCCATATTTAGATATTATTATAAGCAACAAAGGTTGCCTTTATTCAAGACAAAATGGAAGAAAATATAGGGAATACTAGACTTTATGAAGTCTCGCCATCGGGTGCACATACCGGAGATAGTTTATCTGCTATACATTTTGTGCAGCGTGCACTAAACAGAGACTACCGTATAGAGACTGGAAAGTATTCCAACTCTATATATCCTCCTGAGCTTGATGGAGTTTCTGTGCCATCAAAAATACCTCCCATGATGACTTATGATAATCCTTTTGGCCACTTTATAGATATACCTGTACTTGATAACCAGGGCAATACGCTTAAGAACACAGATGGAACAGACAAAACAGATACGATATCGAGAATTTTCAGCATCAAATATCACAATAGCGCAAGATCATTTTATGAATACATCACCCTAATGTGCAAGAAGTCAATTGGCAAACCATCAAAAGTAGAATCTGAAAGATATTGTTGGGATATACAAGGTACGTCAATTGTTAACCTTCGTGATATTCTTTCATCAAGATCATCTTACAGTATGGGCTACAAAAGATATGCAAAAACACAAAAGATAAATAGGTATAGACCTTTGTCTGTTCATACAATACAGGCCTGGCACGAGTCGACCAATAAAAGAGGCAAAAATGAATCTATTTTCAAGATGGTTAGTGTATCTACTACAATGACATCAATAGCAGGTGGAATTAACAATAACCTTACCATTGAAATGGGATTTGATGAAAAAGAAGGAGTCAAAGATCTTGAAAAAAGGGCATTTGACACAAAACATATAAACACTATATGTATTGGAAGCACACCTCATAATGAAGATGCAGGCAAGGTACGAAGATTAAACTCTTATAGTAGAGCACGTATGCTGTCATCTGAACCTCTATGGCCTATAAAAGATATAGTAGACAAGATCGATGATGATGATATATGGACTGTACATTGTATGGGGTCTACTTTCACAACATCCAACAGGTCCGCAAACCTTATTGTAGAGCACTTACAACAAGGTCTAAAAACATACTATATAAGTCAATTTGGATATCCTAACCACTACTATCTTCCTGCACCACCTACATTCATGGTATATCACAAGAGTAAAGTTATTGATATATCTATTGCCCCAGGAGTTGTATTAAAAGGTGCACACCGAACAGGAGACATGGCAGATAGCTGTATGATACTTGATCAAAAGAAAGGATCTATTGTATCTCCTCTTTCCGAAAAGATGTCTGATGAT
This sequence comes from Bletilla sinensis, assembly GCA_022495875.1. Taxonomy (NCBI): domain Eukaryota; kingdom Viridiplantae; phylum Streptophyta; class Magnoliopsida; order Asparagales; family Orchidaceae; genus Bletilla; species Bletilla sinensis. The sequence continues at coordinate 8,897 of JAJTCX011617719.1, forward strand.
ATAGAAGATACACACAACCCATATTATCTATATTTTACATATCCGAAAGAAAACCAGCAACCAAGACCAGCATTTGCTAATTCTCAAACAGTTCAGTGTCAAGGTCTTCCCTGGGGACCTGCCAATGCTGTAATATCACCGAACTATGTCTCCAATCCTCTGATAGGGACAAAATTTGGAAGAATGGTAGAAGAAGATCATACAAACAACATGGAGGCTATATGGGACGTACTGCCTGGACAGAACATGGTTGTATGTTTCATGGCACTTCCAAACAATTATGAAGATGGAATAGTAATATCTCAGAGATTCGCAGATATGGGAGGATTCAGTAACGTATCTATAGTTCCTGTAAGGCTGAGAGAAAGGGAAGAAATACCAGAAGTAGGAGAGCGTATATGTGGAAAGAAATATAAATGGTGGAAGGTACCATGCACAGAAGCCTGTAGGTGCTATACTGGGAAAAGAAGTGATAATCTTATATCTGTCAAAAGAGAGCCAACAGGCATAGTGAAGAGTGTAGAACATACCAAAGATGGTGGTATTTCTGTGCATATTTTAAGCTTTTCTCAGATTATAGATGGCGACAAGGTAGGAAGCTATCATGGACAAAAAGGAGTTAGTTCAATAGTTCCTTATGAAGACCTTCCTGTGATAATTACTGAAAAGGGTCATTCTATGGTTGCCGACATATACATTTCTCCTGCATCTGTAATTGCAAGACAGACTAATGGAATGGCATATGAGTCAGGTGCATCATGGAGAGCAGCAAAGGATGGTAAAAAGGGCTTCGATGCTATATATGACTTGGAAGATATAGAAACCGAAGAATGTAAGATGGTCCTAAATCCGTACACCGGAAAGGCCATTACAAGAATAAACAGAGAGACAAAAAAGCTTGAACTGGTCAAAGCAACATTTGGTATGATATATATAATTGCACAGACACAAACATCACGAGAAAAGCACCATCTGACTCATAATGTCGAGGGCAAATACTCAATGAATGTAATTCCTGGAAGAGGATCAGGTGGAGGCGTATCAAGATCTGAACTAGATGCACATGTATGCTATGCAAATGGTACAACAAAGGGTATAGAAGAGATTATCCATAGAGAAAATACAATCTCAGATTTTAAATGTGGAAAGTGTCAAAGAATAATGGAACTTTGTGAATGTGGCACAGATAAGTACTGGTTAAAGACAGTACTATCTTCCGGACTTAAGGAGTTTGATGTCCTCACAATGTGCATTAACGGATCTGCTAACTTATATGAAACATAACAGTCTATACATATATTAAAACTTTGACATACTGTGATGCTACGTACCCTGGATCATTTGTGTCTGTGGACGAATACGGTCTATCGGCAACCACAGGTATTATAGAGGTTCCTGGAGGCACATCAATATAGTCTAGTGCAGGTTCAATATATTCTTTGTCTTCTCCCCACTTTACAGACGCAGTATCTTCTGATATTCTTTTCATTCTAAGACCTCCTGAGTCTATTATAGATTCTCCTACATCTATGCCTTCGTACATATAACACGTGCCTATAAAAGGTATCTCAAGAGAGTACAGAATTGGTATGCATTCTATAACATACTGTGCACTAAGTGATGACACACAGCAACCTATTAGTCCTTTTATATTATTTCTTATGACTTCATCATCGAGAAACTCTTGCAATGTAGTGTTCAGTATATGATATTTAACTCCCCCTCTCTTCATTCTTGGTATTCGAGGTATGATAGATCTAGGTTTGGTATGTATTTCATCTTGTCTCATATGAAGTCTTCTTGCAAGAGCACGGCAGCTTTCAGTATTTTTCTCAATAATAATATATGATTTATCTCTGGGAAAAGATTCGATGGACTGGCCATCTCCTGTACCAACATCTATTATTATTTGCTTGTCTTGAGATATTCTGGAGGCTCTATTATATAAATATGTTCTTACTATGTTTGACCATCTCCACATTTGACTTCTTAAGATGTTCTGAGACTTTTTTGGAACTGTGGACAGTATAATAGAACTAACTACATCAGATGTGTTGGCTGTTAGCTTATCAGTTCTCAAAAAATGGCTATCTATTAAAAGTTTTTGATCCACGATACTAAACTTGACTTCTACTAATGACCCATAAGGATACAGAGACTTGGGATATATCCTAAATAGTTTTACTCCATCTTCCGTACAAAGATTACTGGCTTCATCGACTCTGAGCTCTATGGATTTGATACTCTTAATTTTCAGCATATCTGTTCCATTTTTATAGACAGCTACTACACCATCTGTTGGGTAGCCACAAACCTTACAGTCTAGTAAAGCTTCTTCCACAGTTTGTCTAAAATCTCTCATGTGAACAATTTGCAAGTATGAAAATGTATCCCTCAGAGATTCAAATTTTTCATATATCCACTTTCTGTTGCGTTGTTGCGATGAGATATTTTGTTCATCGTCCATAAGTACATCTATAAGTATCGGAGATCCTGTAGAAGAAGCATTGAATATGTTTGAAGAGAGTCCTGAGTGCATCAGTTCCAGATCAATACACGGGCCTGTTGTAGATATATTTGTATAGGAGAGTGATCTATCTACATTCCAGAAAACTCTTTCATGGCCTATAAGCCTTTTTGATGATATCCACACAAGACCTATACGTATAAGCCATATTCTATCTCCATCTGGCTTGGTACTTGTTTCGTACTCGTTAGTATCGACTTCTGACTGGTCATATGCTCTTGCACTAAGATTTGATAGATTTCCAAGTATGGCAGGAGACACTATGCCTTTAAGACTAGTTGGTTCATGGCCAGATAAATATATATCTTCTAGTGCATTACACATGGAGTCAATAGAATTGTCATTTAACTCTACTGTCGCATAGTAGTCGCTTCCATCAAAGATATACACGCACATCTCGCTCTTCATATAACTTATACTGCTAAATGTTTTTTGACTTGTCGACTCGTGTTTGGCGGCTTTGTACAATACCAGACTGGCATACGGAGCTATTTTAACTCTTGAATCTTCTTTCAACGAATAGCCTTTGAATGGGCCTGATATATAGCATTTGAATATATCCCCATTATCTCCTTTTACATTATAGCACATAGCCTTTTCAAAAGCTGAAGTATCTACAGGAGACTTTATATTTACGTACACCATATATTTAAGCGAGTATTTAATGTTTTTCATTTCAGGAGTATATACTCGTGTCGTATCTACTCTAGGCATATAAGAATGAGGATATTTTCTAGTACTGCTGAACTTTGATAATTGCAGAGGACATTTTGGACATGTGTATATAAAACCTCTTGCTTCATCAGCGGATCTAAGCTGTGCACTCAACACTTCAATTTCTGATTTGCATGCAAGACACTTCATCTTGACTTCTTGACTGATCGACAGCAGTCGACGATGACAATATAGTATGGTAAGAAGAGTATATCTGGATAATACTCCAGGTAGAGGCACACCACTCGAAGTTACTTCCGATCATGCAAAAATAGTTGCCGATTCGTGGTTATCAGAATCTTTTATAGGCTCCGTATTTAACATAGTGTTCACACTTAGTGATACATCGAGAGACATTATAGTGCACATAACCTATACGAAATATTCTGATAACACTGGGGAAATTTATCTTTACATAGAGATAACACTATCAGAACTTAATGGAGAGCTTATAAACAACTTCACCACTGGGAGACCAATAGCTACAATATACGAATCTCTTCAAAGCGACAATATCTTCTCTATATCAAAAGACATATACTCTACAACAAGTCTTTACGAGATTGCTTGTCTTATATCCTGTATGAGAAGGACATAACTGTATAACAATATGAGACAAAATAGGCCTGTAAGGTTTGCACATGAAGGTGCAGATCCATCTGAGTCTCGAAAAATCATAGGCGTAGGACACTCCAAGGTCGATAGGTCCAAAATATATATTCAGAAGGTAAATACGATAGAACAATACGAAGCAGGTTGTAGAGAGCATGAAAATTGTTTAGGTCATATGGTTGAAGCACCTTCAGGCCTGCTATTGCCGCCTCAATATATGGGATTAAGAACTAACATAATGAAAAATGAAGTATACGAAGCAGCACAGCACGCATTTGCACCTATATCTACATACCATTATAGGGAATATAAACGAATACTTACTAAGATGATGTCTGGTAAAGAAGGTAAGATGAGATCTAATGTTTTAGTATCGCCTGTCGATGGTAGTCTTAGAATGGTCGTTGTACCTCATACTGAAGGTGATGAGAATGGTATGTTTGAGTGCAATGTAACCAAGAGACTTCTTCCATGCGAGAAAGTTATATTTTTACCATACTACCTTCAGGACAAATTCAAAGTGATAAGAGTGAATAAAGAAACAGGCAGGTATGTTTCTGAGTATGTCAAAAGTGGAGACTCTGCATATCTTGTAAGGGAGCCAGCACTTCATGCAGGAAGTACTCCTTTCGTATATGTGTTTTATTGGAGAAAGAAAGCTCTAGGGGCACACCCGACACTCATGAAAGGTCTTAAGGGCGACTATGATGGAGATGAGTTACAGCTCTATCCTATATACTCTGACGATGCTATTGCGATATGTGATAGATGGCAAGTGGAACCACATCCCGACTTTGAGAAAGCCAACAAAATATACAACGAAAATTACTATCCTGACAGATGCGGTGGGCCTTTGGACTTTATGTGGCACACCACCATGTCGTTTAAGGAAATAAAGGAATGCTACCCGCCACCTTTGATGTGTGAATATAACAGAATGACACTTCAGCATATAGATATGTTCAGAGGCAGGTACAACACATCCGAAACTTCCAGGACTCTGGTTGAATCTTCCATAGAGGGATTGAACAGTATAAATGTCCAACAGCACTCTCAGCCCATAGTAGGCGACATGTCAAGAATTGCAAGGCTTGCTGCATCTTCTATAATCCAGACACAGGATGGTATGATAAATGTCATGGAGGCCAATGGACTAACACCAGTTTATCAATCTTCACTAGATCAAGAATCCGGAAATACAGCCGTAAGAGCAGAGTCAAGGTTGTGTGCGACTGCTCAGCAAGTTATGTTAAGTGCTCACAGAGTAACAAAAAGTTCTATGCCATCTCATGATATGATAAAGGACCTGGTTGTCGGATCTTTACAGAGCTTAATATCTGTAAAGTCCGAAATATTCCAGCAGACAAATACTATATCTGCCGAAAGTAAACATATTTCATGGATGGCAAAGCTTGGTAATCTATTCTATATACTTTGTAACCCAGAAGTTGTCACATATGAAATAAGAAAGTTCATTACATCTGCATACAATCCGTACATCCTTTCATATATTCCGAAAGGTAAAAGATTTAAAATATGCAGAAAAGGTATCGAAAATGTGTTTCTTCAGTATGAAATACCAGTATCTGATGTTGAGCTTGATTGTCTTGCTGTGCTCTATTCGTACAAAGTTGAAAATAGTCGAGCCCCAATAACATCAAGACAAGGATTGTCTGAGAGACCTATGCACTGGGTTGATACCATTATGGCTACATCTTTTTACACCTTAACAAAAATGGTGAATAAAAATGATATTGCTATCCAGCCCGTGAATACTATAAGCAGTGCCCTTATGGTAAAGAATTTTGATCTTGTGTAATCTTAAAATATTGACAGCTAGGCTGTTAACACCACTCTAGGCATATAGGTAGTATGACGGATATGTCGGGGCCTATAAGCCACATACTTATGTGTAATGTTAGATGTATACACATGGACATGGATATAACCCTGTTTGAGAATAGTGAGTATTGTTTGCTTCATGATAGAGTATATACCAATGATGGTTGGATTGAACTCAACAACGATAAAAGAATATTAGATAGGACAGAATACGAACAGTTTATACTCGACATATGTGACGATGACATTTACAGACTTGAAGAAATACTCGAGTCTATAAAACTGGGTAATGTTGTTATAGTTTTTAATAAAGGTCCTTTAGCAGCTTTTATGTATCCAAATTATACATATCAGATGTAATATTTTAAAATATAGATGACATAGATATCACTGTATCAATGCTTCCCATGCCCGTTACTGTTAATATCCATTTCAGTTCTCTCTTGATCATAGAACATATTCTGGACGCAGAGTATTCAACTATCTCTTCACCTGTTGCCATTTCAAGTTCTTTAAACTCTCTTTTACCGGAACTAGAAACATATTCATAATAGTTCTGTCCTGCTCTCTTGACTATTTTTGATACATCTTTAAGTACCAGGTCGTTGTATACTGCAGCATCTACCATGGCAGATACCATATTTCCTATAGTGGTCTGTTTAATCCTTAAAGGATCGGGCGACAATATTTCATCAACTATATATGAGGAGAGATCTCTGCAGATACCTATTCTATCTTTGCGAGACTTCGACATACCTTTGGATATTATTTCTCCTTTGGTAACTGTTCCATCATTGAGCACTTTATCAGACATTTTTGCAAAGTAAGTCTTCTTTCCAAAATAGGCAATCTTTTCATATTTGCCTTCGACTTCCATTGACATTCCTGAAAACGGTGTGAATGTAAATATCTTCGAAAGTATTGACATAACAGTGTGTATGTCGGTCCTAGGGTTTCCAGAGGTACCTCTTTCATTTACATGTACAGAATCTGTATCACCGTAGAGTGTCTTGAATCCCATACACCTTATAATTGAGTCAGCTACTGCATGACACCACCGTCCTCCCAATGTGATTGATTCTGCTACACCAGGAGCATATATCTTAGAATTTTTATCTCCTGTCATTCCATATCCACTATTGGCACTCAGCTTAAGAGCATTTGCTTTCACAGGATCAGTGTTTTTTATAAGTCTTCTCTCACTTACTTGGGGACCAAAAACGCTTGACATTATACCCAAGGGAGATTTTGTATAGCTATACTGTAGGCCTCTTATTGCAAAATGTGTATGTGTAGGTGTTTCCCATATTGACCCATGGACCTTTTTAGTATATGATATTTTACAGTTTTCAAAAGAGATGTTTGCAGATATAATTATAGTAGGGTACATGGATGAGAAATCGCATGACCATACGTCTTCGTGTAGTCCGAGAACAGGTGTTACAACATGCGCGCCTTCATATTTAAGATATTGTGTACACGGCGACCAGTCCATTGATATTTCATTCTTCAGACACCATGAAGCTATATTTGTGCATGAAAATGTTCCACTGGCAAATCTATCCACATCTATCACAGGAGCTGCTACGACAGTACAGAGAGAGCTTATGAGTGGAAGGATGCTCTTTTTTAATGCAAGCTGCATTGTAACTTTACAGTCCTGTATGTTGTATTCGAAAAGTTTTTTGAAATCTGTCACATTTGCAGTATCGAAGTCCATTTTCTGATCTATTTGCTCTTCGTATGCAACATTTTTAAGTGACATATTCTTGTATCTTGATCTTGCAGTCTTGTCGAGCCATGTCAAAAGATCTATATTATAGGTACCCTGAATATCAATATAACATGCATATGACCTAGAAGATCCAATACCTACTTTCATCCTTATGAGTATAGGGTCAAAAACTTCCGGTGAGTGATACATTATTCTTGCATTGTCGTATCCAAAGTTGTTGTACCCTCCGAGCCACTGAGGGGAGTGTTTTTGCACATAGAGTATAAATTTTCTAACGGTGTCTGTTGAGTTTTTGCAGTAGGAGTAATCAAAGTCAACGTTAGGTATGAAACTAAAAACTTTATATTCTCCGCAGCTACAATATGTGGCTATAGATATTATAGATTCTGTGAATGTGCCAAAAGATGTTATTGGTATTCTTGATCTGTCGCACTCTATATCATACGCCATAACGCATCCCATATGTCCCGTAAGTGGTTTATTATTTCCGGGTGTGGCATCTCCTCCAACATTGAGTCCGAGTATTGAAGCCAACCTAAGCAAATCTAGCCTTGTATCAGATGACCATATTGTACCTGTGGTCGAGAGGGGCCTATCTGCAAAGGATGATCTTATTTGTCTAAAGTAACTTTCTGTATAGTTCTTTTGAAGCTTGACAACTATACATTCTTCTGATAATCCTAGACTGTGCATGTGGACCCATACATGCATTGGGCTGTGATAGCCGACCCATTTTATAGAATACCCGACGGATAAAAAATACCTGACTCTGTCCATTGTGTGCTCTTGCAACAATGTTGCATGATAAAGTTTTAACAGTTTCAATTTTGCAAAAGTGCACACATCTCTATCTATTGTATAATAAGTTCTCAGATGCAGATTGTAATTTATTTTAAAATAGGAACCTATCAGATTCTCTATAAAAAGGAAGAATGTATAGCCAGTCCATATTGAGCATAGATGTACTGGCTTCGTAGAGGCATTGAATAGATTCTATTTCAGGACAATATTCTCTAAGAAGCTTCGAAGAGACTTGGTATTTCGCACCATAGTAAAGGCCAGCTGCACATACACAGTATTTAATAGGAGACGTTGTAATGTACCCTGACCCGTTACACTTGTAACATTCTATGATTGTTATATCCATGTCACAGTCACATACTCCGTCCGTATGGAACTTGGTTTTAATGTTAAGAATCGAAGAAGAAAGGGACTTGGCAAGATACTCATCTGAAATAACAGGGCCAGATATTCCATATCCAGGATGGTTATCCAATAACTCGTCCTCATATATATCTTCAGATATATCATCTTCGCTCTCGGGTACAGTTTCTTCACTGCACTGGCCTCTATCTAAAAGTCCTTCTCTAAATTGTAGATCAAGCTCATCTTTTAACTCGTAGAAGTCTCCTGCAAGACAATCACAATATACAGGAGGATCAAGGTTAAGATATCCATTGTTGTCACAGACTCTACAGTAGGCCATTTTCTAGTGATATAAGCAACAAAGTTGCAGAGTGCAACATTGACTCAAGGTAGAATATGCCGCCGTGTGTACCAGAGCTTAAACTCAGGGATTTTAAGAATGTAGAATTCAGAATATCTGATCTGGACAATGTTGAATTGGTGCCATTGGGCCCTCTAGATACTAATGGAAATATTAAGCCTCTTCCTGCGATTCCAGACTCAGAGTCTATGATTGCAGAGTATGAGCCATCTCCTGAAATGGATACAGACTCTATGATACCTCCTAATCAAAACGATATGCCTCAGGGTCCCAAGACTGTAAATCTATATCTACTATGTATCGAATGTATGGACAAAGCAATGGTAAGTGTTCCGTCTGATCTGAAAGATGTGTTAGACAGATCAATATCTTATACAACTGTACTGGGTCCTTGCATAGCGCTTACTATATGTTCATCATGTAATATCGATGGAGGCATCAAAGGATCATTGGCATGCAATAATATATTTGAAAATATGGAAATGTCTATTCCCATGCTAATGGAGATGGATATATATCATGCTATCGTCAAAACTCATTGTAAAGATCCTCATCCTATTGGAAAAGGAGGTGGTGTGGTATACATAGAAGTGAAAGATGTGTACAAAGGGCTAAGCAAGAATTCTAGAATACATCTGATAAAAATAGATGACAGTGGCAATATTAGAAAAAAGAGAATGTCAGGAGGCTTCTTCTAAAATTTTAAAAATGTACAAATAATTGTATAGTCCACTATACTTATGGAAATATATGTCGACGGAAGCTACAGACCACAAACAAAAGAAGATACGAAATATGGGGGTATAGGTGTCTATTCAGCCTCAGGATCCATTCCAAATATATCCGAGACTGTTGCTATAGGCCATGTCAATAATCATACATTTGAAATTACAGCTGTTCTCCGTGCACTACAACAGTCTTTGGAGGAAAAAAGTATAGTCATATTTACAGATTCTCAATTTGTAATCCAGCATTTAACTATCCCGAAATTTATTCCTGATTTAAATACTTGTAAGAAATGCAATGGAAAAAAGCCTGAGAATGTCGAGGTAATAGTCCAGTGTCTCGAGATAATATCAGAAAGAAAGAAAAAAGGATTCGAGACAAATATCAAGTTCGTTAAAGGACATTCAAATAACAACGGTAATAAACTTGCTGATAAGCTTGCAGGAAACGCATCCAAGAAATTTATCGGCAAGAAATAGTTCATAAATAACACACTCACTTACCCATATAAGATTTGTTCCGATGATACAAATTCCGGATTTTAAAATATAGCAACAAAAGTTGCCTAGAATACTATACTAAACATGAAACGTATAGACGAAATATTAGAAGTTTCAGTAACTGATAGTACAGATATAGTTGAGGGATCTATAAAGCCCATATATTATATATATGAAATATTTGATAGAATGGATGTATCCCCTTCTACCATAGTCAAGTGGAATACACAGATAATAAAATTTGTATATAGCTTATACAATAGCAATATATTTCCTACATCAATTAATATGCAAGTGATTATGGTTGATAAAGATCTTAATGTTTCGCCAATTTCAATAAGACCTACCAGATGTCTGGCCCATGGATCTGAAATAGGTGCAATTCACTCGATCAACAATATTCACAAATCATTTTATCAATACTTAGAGTGTCTTGAACTATCAGAGGAACTAGTAAAACACATTAGACTAACATCTGCAATATCTGCCTATTATTATTCCTCAAGCATTAAAATCAATAGACGTTCAACTTTACATTACTATATAAGGTGCATCAAACAATTTTATGCCATGGTAGAGTATGGTTTTATTGACGATCTTATCTCAACATTTCATCTCTAAACATGTTCTAATTTTAAAATGTATATGCAACAATGTTGCCTATATAATAGGTTCGAGGTCTATTACTTGTATAATGTCGCAGCTAATATATTTAAGGTCCGATGCAAAGAGGTTTGCTGAATATGAAAAGTATAAGATACGAGACATATATAAATTTTCATACGATGGATACGATACCTATATATCGTCCTTCATATCCACCTCTTAAATTATGGTCTTCTATTTTAAAATTATAAGCCATAGGCAACTAGTGTTGCAATAAATAATATTCTATTACAATGTCGTTCAGTATAGTAAATATATCTGGCATCATTACAAACATGAGCCATGCTGTAGATTGTGAAGATGGTACATGGTCTGTAGAATTTGGGTTTCCTGATGGAGAGTATGGGACCCAGCTGTTTCTTAATAATCAAACTTGTTATGTATCAGAGCTAGTCATGTTTAATATGCAATGTATAGATGTATGGGATGGGAGTACAAAAATATCTTGTATTGTAAGCAAGTCTATGTTTATAGACTGTCCCATTAGCCTTACCGCAAAAGTTTATAGGGATGAAAATTATAATCTTAGATGTTCTCAGATAATACTTAATAAGAGCGATTTATCTATTAGTTAACTTGTTCTAGTATACTTATACTATTGTCTTATAATTTTAAAATTTGGACAATTTTCCTATACTAGTTATTCTCTATGGTACTCGCCAAATCATCGGCACCGATAGATGGATAGCTATAAAGTAAAGATTCGAGAGCTCTTTTGTAGTGTGTATAGTTTGTTGTTGTCGTTTGGATGTAGTGTTCTTTCACCGTGCCTCTTGTAAGGGGGTTTTGGTTACAAAGAATTCTATCATCGAGTTCGTACCATGAAATCATCATAATATTTCTTATATATGTCTGCTTGTAGTGATTAGGTATTCCAATATCGATATCGATTTCTATAACCTCAGATTCATTATCGCCTAAGTATCTTATTTTTGGTTGTTTGTTTAGAAGAAAAGGCTGTCCATAGAGATAGCCTCTTTTTCTGTATTTATCATAGCATTCTAAAGCTGAGGATTCTTTGCTCCAAGAATAAGAGAATTTCTTTTGCGAGAGAGAACCATAGCAATGGACAGCAACACAAGGTGTGATGAAACACTGTACAATAGAAGAATGAAAGCCGAATATACTTTTGTACGCATTGAGATGGTCGCATTGAATAACTTGAATTTTCACTCTTTTCTTATTATAATCGAGAAAGCCTGTAAGTATATTTTCATGTGGAACACTACCATACATAAGTTTTTCTTCCTCCATATTCGAGTATAGTGTTCCATCAACCATATAAAAGTTTCTAGAGGTCCACTCCAGGTCTGTTGAGTCTATTCCAATTCTGTTAATCTCCGGGCTTAAAATTTTCCATAGGGATCCTTTCTCTCCTTCTTCAATAACTGTATGGAAAAGGCTTACAGTCTCCGTACCACTAAGAGTTAGTGTTTGATTTTCTTGTACTACCACCCTATAAAATTTGTCCATAGTTGTTTCAAATTTTACACCAATAGACTCGAGTGCACTTTCAAAAGTTGTTGGATGATCTTTAAAGCGGCTTACGAAAAAATCAAAGTCCGAATCATCATCGCATGATCCGGGCACAAAATATTCAGCTGCACGAGACCCTGTTAAAATTGCATCACAGCACCACATAATTCTGAGCAAGTGCTTGACATCTGGAAAGTATGGCGATAGATACTGTTGGACTGATATACGATCACTGTAGGAATCTTTTGATATAGTGCTAGCTTTTTCGTTGTTCTTTAATGCTGCCACCACTCTGTTGGAATCTCCAATAGATAAAAATGACATCAAGTCTGTCATAATCTCCTGTGGAACTGATTCCATGGTGAAATATATTGCGTTGTATGTAGCAGCCTGTGCTGCGTTTAAATATTTTAAGCTTATTGATTCAGTGAAGGTTACTATCCAGAATAAGTATTTTCTTTGCATTTATTCCGCCATCTGTATTAACTAATATAAATGCATTAAAGACTATATTCCTGTTAGGTATATCTAGTTCATTGATTCTGAAAGAGTATGCCATATCATTAGAGTATACATATATGTCACTGAGTGAAAAGAGTGACAATAGAGAACATCCATATATTTCAAGCATAGTAGAGTTTATGTCATTGTCAGGGAATGTAAAAACTGTCATGCATATATCATCTGATCCTTGTCTTCTATCGCTATGCAAGTTAGCGGTTATATTTCTTATAGGATATGTGGTATGTGACATTATTAACGTATTATCTTGCAACAAAAGTTGCTATGTATAAGGTGTTTTTAAGATATATACTTATGGATACTTTGAAAGTAGAAAAGGTAAAAGGTAATGTGTTCGATGCACACCACCAAACATTAATAGTACATGCCTGTAACTGCCAAGGATCTTGGAGTGCTGGAATTGCAAAAGAATTCAAAAGTAAATATGAGTGGGCATTTAACGAATATGCATACAAATGCAAAAACAAAAGAGATATAATGCTAGGAAAGTCCATTATCAGTATACCGCATGATTTGTTTACTAATAGGCCCAAGCAGTCATCTCGAGTCTGTCATTTTATAGGCTGTTTATTTACATCTTTGCACTATGGAAAATTAAAGGACTCGAAACAGGATATACTAAAAGCTACACAAAGCTCTATGAAGAACTTACTTAACAAAATAGCCAAGTGGAACGAAAAGCATTCCGGATCAGAACAGATAAAATATATATGGATGCCAAAGATAAATTCTGGAATGTTTAATGTTCCATGGATAGAAACACAACAGGTTCTAGAATCAATAAATGTCAGTACTTGTTCTATCAAGTCGGTAACCGTTGTTTCTCCAGAGTGACCAAATATATTTTAGAGTGGTTCCCGTTTTAAAAAATCATAAGGCGCAAACTATACAGAAACAATTAAAGGTCTTACGTATGATATTAGTATATGCTTGTGATCATTTGTAAAAGACGCTATGCTGATTATTGCTCCCTGGTCTACTGAAAGATATACATGCTCTTTCGAAAGTACATCGCCAACAAATACACTGTTCGAATATTCCTTTGACAGTATATACTGCAATATTTGACACTTTATCAAAAGAGCAGCCGTGGTGTCTCTCGATGGAACAGCGAATACTATTTTATGTTTAGAAGAACGGCTCTGTTTCACTCCAATGATAACATCTTCCCGAAACATACCTGGATCTAAATATATACGAGATAAATCTTCGCATATTTGATAAAATGAATCTATAAAATATAGTGGTTCCATATTTATTGCCCATTGAATACAGCAACGTTGTTGCAACACTCACCTCAAAATGTCATCCAGGCAAACCGAGTGCAAATGTTGTTTTACTGATATTGCAAGACCATCAACAGTTAAATGTGACTCGTCTCCTCACCATAGATTCTGCTATGGATGTATCTCGAGCCATGTATCATCTTTATTGGACAACAACAAGATCGAAGTATCATGCATATCAACCAGTGGATGCGCTGGTAGTATATCTGAGAAATATCTAAACAAGGCACTATCTCCGGAGCTAAATGATAGATTCTACAGAGTACAGCAGCGTATCTATACTGAACAAATATATGGTACGAATATGATCAAGTGTCCATTTTGCTCTATTGAAATGTTTCAAGATGGAGAAGTAGTGGAAGATATTATTATATGCATCAACAAAGACTGTCAAAGGGCTAGTTGTCCAAAATGTAGAAAAGAATATCACTATTCGGCTCCGTGCATAGATGAAAATAGTGAGAGAAAACAAAAAGAAGAAGAAGACACATATAAAGTAATCAAACCATGTCCGACATGCAATACGGACATATTTAGAACAGAAGGATGCAGTCATATGAAATGTTCTCGATGCAATACAATGTTCTGTTATGTATGCGGAGAAGATATAACCAATAGGGTAACGGAACATCCATGTCCAATATTTGATACACCTGAGAATACTAGAGTTATCAACTATGGCAATGCTTATGAAAGAAGACATGAACCAAGACGAGAAGAGTTCAATAATGGATTTCCAATAATTCCTTATGTTACGCATGTAGACATGGATGGATATAGAGTTGAGAGAGATATAAGAAACCGTGCAGATCATAGGGCAAGTAGAAGGACTAGACTGTACAATGATCTTCTGATGGATCACGAGTCACTTGAAGTTTGCCGAGTGGACATACAGCAAGCCATAGAATCAATCTCTAGAATAAGATTAAGTAGAGGAACACAGAATGTAGAGTATCGTAATGCTGTCAGGAGATATTCTGGACTGTTAAGATCATACGAAAGGAGAATGGATGATTATACTACAAGTTTGAACGAGTTCAATTCAACATCTGTCCAATTTTAAAACCTGCGCAACTGTCTTGCCTCTATTACCATGGATTTGGAAGAATTTCTAAAGAAATTGTTCAATAAAAATATTGATGCATACCCTAATGTCAGAGAGAACATATTATCAAATCTTTCAAAAGAAGATGCAGAATCCATCTACTATGCATTTAGATTCAGACCACAACAGATTGAAAGAACACGATATATAGGATATTCATATTTTGATACTGGAATTATAATATGCTGTAATATATTTGATGATATACTTTATCCTATTCAAAGAATAGCACATAGTATAGATGAATTCATATATATTATAAACAGTATCATAGTAAAATGGATGAGACGATGTGATATTATTCCTCCAAGAGTAATATCCCCTAAAATTATTGCATCTTTGTCCATATCTTCTTACAATAGTGAATTCTGTTGTAAGTTATCGGTAAACATGGTTAAAAAGAATATGTTCAGTTCTCACATTACATCTATATGTCTAGCGCATATAAGAAAAGAGGATAACATAGCAAAGATTAAGAATACAGAATCTTTATACTACCATGCCACTGCAATATCAAAAGAGATAAATTCAATATGTTCTATATTTTGTACTGATTTGATGCAAGAGGTTCAAACTTTTAAAGATCGTTTATAGACATATGGAGTATTCTATTCGTTTAAAAGTTAATATATATTCTATACAACAAGTTGTCTAGAACAAGAGTCATTCGAGCATATCTGCACAAGACAATATGCCAGAGACCGTACATCGTTTGCCTCTGGAGGTGATCGAAAATATACTAAGATATGTTCCTTTGAATAGAGTCCGTAGATGTCTTGTAGCATTGTATCCTTCTGCACCAGTCCATCTATACGATAAAATATTTAAGGAAATGTGTAGCCCTTTTATATTCTTCGAAGATATTATCAGACTCTATCCTCGCTTCATAGAACTTATTGCGTATACCAATATAGTTTTATTTGGGCCTAGGGCAATGTCATATTTCTATCCTTTCCCTATACCAGATAATTATCCATGGGAATTCTACTGTACTGGACATGGACTTAGTATCATATCTTTTATGGAAGAACTTCACAGAGCTGGTTTTCAATGGTCACCGATTTTAAATGGTATATATCGCATATATGATATGTCATATGTAGAAGGCCATACAAAATTGTTGGGCCAGACTATTACAGTACGACTTATCTGGAGAATAAATCAATATGAAAATATACTTCCAATATATTCATCCTTGAAAGTTTTTCCTACATCTTCATTCCAGTGTATAGTATCGGGTATTGGAGCATGTGATTTATTATACCAAACTCACTCACGAAAGACAGTAATGATGTTCCATAGCCTGTCCGACACTATATTTCCTTCTGGCTTTACCATAAAGAGTGTATGCGACCCTTCAGAGTGGAGCAATATGGAGAAAGTCTACAAGAGCATTGAACAATCAAGTCTTTACGTATCTTTCAGAGATTTTGTAAAGTCTATGAATTATATAGAATATTTTGATACCCTTGAACGGTGCAAAAAACTGTCTTACTTAAAAATAGGAAAATCAAGGTATACTGGCAGTCAATTATCCAAGAAATACTTATCTGTGCCATATAAACTAGCGCCTATCACATACTTATCAATAGATCTTATAGACAGCATAATAAAAATGCTTGAGAATTTTCATATTAATACTAGCAATAAGACAAATGAAGTATCAAAAGATATATTTAATGATATGATCATGTCATCAGAACTTTTTGAGTTGAGACCTGTCTGGACTAACACAGCAGACTGGAAAAGCATGTTATATACAGTACTTGTCTATCAACCTTTTATAAAGTTAGTTTAAAACATCTATAATACAACTATGTTGTTAAGTATAACACAATGGACGAAACTAGTAAATGTAACAATATACGATTAATAGATACGAATAGAAGGTGCGACAAATGCTATATACAAATAGATAATTACGATGATGTATCAAAGCTCGACTTTAAATCTATTATGACTGTCCTATTTGTAATTTCAACCGATAGCAAAGTACTCCAGTATGAAATAAGACTAAAGGACAATAGGATAGGTTGCAATGCCATTATAGAACCTACTATAGTAAAGGAATGTGAAGATGCACAAACTTTGAATATAAAATATTGCAATCAAATATTAATATTCTGGATAGCATGTGCAGAAAGCTATAAACCTTCCAAAAAGAGAATAGTTGCAAGACAGTATGTAGAAACAATTTCTAGAATTAAAGATATACAATCTATGAGAAATTGCCTCCTGTACTGTTTTTAGTATTTTAAAATACAACAGTGTTGATATCCTCAATAAATATGCTTACTGTATATACTGACGGTAGCCGTATCCCTGGACAAGATGGAAGGGGATATGCCGGTATTGGAATATGGTTTGGAGAAGACAATAACAAAAATGAATCACGGTATCTCGATGGGGAAAATATAACTCACCAGTATGCTGAGCTCAAGGCTATTGAAGTCGCTATCAAATATTGTAGATATATACAATCTCTTCAAATAGTGACAGATTCTAAATATTCTATGCTATGTGTTACAGAATGGGGAGATTCATGGGACCGAAATGGATGGGTAACTGCCAAAGCTACTCCTGTGTTAAATGCAGATGTTATAAAGAATATACGACAATGTATATCTATAAGGGCACAGGAAGGTATGGAAACTTCGATAGTGCATACGAAAGCTCACAAGGGCACTTTGGGCAATGAAGGAGCAGATAAACTTGCAAGAGCAGCAGCAGAAAAACTGGAGAAATCGTACATGATGGATGTCCATTATTTTGATTCCGGAAGGTTAAGCAATTTCTTCTTTGGTAGCATAGATACACACTATGCTAACATAAAACAAAAATTTAATTGTGTGGAACAGTTTTATCAATATCATAAAGCCATTTACTTTAAAGATGAAGCTACTGCACATAAAATAGTTTCATCTCCGTCTCAGTTTCTTCAAAAAAGTCTGGGTCAGACTGTCAAAAATTTTAATCAAGAAAAATGGGACGCGGTCAAATATGATATTATGTTCTATGGTGTACTAGAAAAGTTCAAGCAGCACACAGACTTAAGAGAATATCTGGTATCTATAGACTGTTCCATTATAGTTGAGGCAAGACCGGATACAGAATGGGGAATAGGAATATCCAAAATCGATGCGCTTAAAGGAAAGAAGTGGAATGGGAAGAATCTTCTTGGAAAGGCACTCATGAAAGCCAGGAAGGAAGTATCTACATAATTTTAAAATATAAGACATATAGTATCAGCACTTATAAAAGGCATTCATAAATGTTATATAGCTCTTACTTGTGTAATATTGTCTGGTGCGGTAGAAACATAAACTTTCCCGTTGTCCCAGAAGATACAAAATTCGCCGTCTGAAAAATCATCTACCATCCAAGCTAAAGGATCCCCGCATCCTTGCTTCCATGATGATGGTTCAACATGAACACTGTCGATGAATTCATAATGTGTAGCATGATCCGTTACTGCATTGCAATATTCGATGGTTGAAGTATCACTGCCTGATTTTGAGAGTATAGATATTGCTATTTTGTCATTGTTTCTCCAGAACCCAAGAATTACATCACCATCTGCAAGAGTGGTCTTATGAGCAAGTCTAACACTGTAGTAGAATACTGCCAGAGACTTGCTGTCCATTTCTTCCGATGTACCTTCGTGCAGCTCACAACTCAGTTGTACAAATTTTAAAATCTAAGTACATGAACCTACGCATGAAAGACTATTGTCATTGCATAAAGCATAGATATAACTGTCTATATATATCAGTGTTATTCCAGTGTTAAAATATTCTATATGATTATCACTCTGAACATCATTATTGTCTTCCAGCCAACATCTTTCGAAATTTATTCTTATATTTGGAAAACATCTTAAACAGTGATTTCTCAAGTGCATTTCATAATCCATTACGCATCCGACTGGAGTAGAAGGTCCTACTATACCTATTTTGATTTGGCTATCCATTATATCTAAATTGATACATATGTCTCCATAATGAAGTGTCGTGTCTTCTGAAAATTTAATCATAGAAGATAAAACCTTGCAGTATGCTACTTCTAAAGGATACGACATTGTAAAGTGTATATAGACAGCCTAGCTGTTATAACATATCTTTTAAAATATTAAAACTGTATTACAATAAATTCTTAGTAATTGTAATCATTGCGCTTCACTTCTTCTCTTGTTATATTTTCAATTTTCTCAGCCATATCAGATGCAGATACAAGAGATATTATATTTAATACATTCCATTAACACTACCAAGATACCTTGCAGATTTGTTTGAAGCTGCATATACTATATCTCTAATTTCAGAAGAGAGTAGATTAAATTTATCGGGTGCTATTTTGGCCTCGTTTTCAAAAATGATATATTCGGCATCCGATAGCCCTACATATATCTTAAGAGATTTTACGAGAGATGTCTCAAGAGGGTACATTTTGGAATGTCTATTTCTAAATTTTGTTTCTCCCACAGGATATACATCCAGACCTTCATTCTTTTCAAACTTTTTCGTTTTCTTCTTTTTTTCCTTTAAGAGATTAGGCCACAGACATACAGCACCTGCACATGATATAAAAGAATGTTGTTGCGTAGTTCTCAAATCTAGTACCGATGCTATAGGATGTTTCTGAGATATAAAAAGGCGTATTGTGATAGGTTCATGAGATCCGTTAACTGACCGTCTGTATATGCATACCCTATGTTCTCCATCTACCGATTCCATATTTTCTACAAGCTCTGCACCTGTTATAACAAGTATTTCTCCCATTAGAGTTGCTGGATCACCATATATAGATGAGCAAAATATATCCCATGGAGCATCTGTAACATTACATATTGGATAAAAATATGAAGTTG